>JAODAL010052895.1:0-25669 GCA_025379985.1 Phyllomedusa bahiana
CAAAACCCCGCAAAAGCTTCGACCCCGTGCTGCCTGCCAAATACTGAACGACCACAGTCGGGTTACATCTCTTGGATCCTGTGCTGTCTGCCAAATACTGAGCCCGGACAGCCCGATAGATCCCCAGCAACCAGACTGCCGGGCCCCCGCTGCCTGCCAATATGACCAAACAGTCCCCATATACCCCCCCGCAACCAGACTGCCGGGCCCCCGCTGCCTGCCAAATAGTGAGCCATAACAGTCCGATAGACCCCCAGCAACCAGACTGCCGGGCCCCGGCCCCGCTGCCAAAAATGACCAAACTCGATGAACCCCAGCAACCCGACTGCGGCCCCCGCCCGCCAAATATGAGCCAACATCCCTAGACCCCCCCAACCAATGCGGGCCTTGCTGCCTGCCAAATACTGAGCCAGAACAGTCTGATAGATCCCCAGCAACCCGACTGCCGGGCCCCCACTGTGACAAAAACTGACCAAAATCCCATAGATCCCCAACAACCCACTGCCCCGGCCCCGGTGCCTGCCTGGGCCCAAATTGTCCCCCCAGGGGGGAAAAAGTTGATAAACCCCCCGCAACCCGACTGCCGGGGCCCCCCCGCTGCCCAAAAATGACCAACAGTATGATCCCCCGCAAAACCCCCCTTTGGCCCGGGGCCCCCCGCTGGGATCCATCCTTTTGGCCAAAGAAAAAGTGATAGACCCCCAGAAACCCGACTGCCGGGCCCCCCCCCGCCCGCCAAATAGTGAGCCATACAGCCGATTAAACCCCCCGCAACCCCCGCCTGCCGGCCCCCCCGCTGCTCCCCCAAATATGAGCCCAAAAACAGTCCGATAATCCCCCAGCAACCGACTGCGGCCCCCCTGCCTGCAAAACTGAGCCGGACAGCGATAGATCCCCACAACCAACTGCGGGCCCCGGCCCCGCCGCCCAAAATACTGACCGGCATCCGAAATTCCCCAAACCAACTGCCGGGCCCCGGGTGCCTGCCAAAATTGAGCCTAACAGCCGATTTTAAAAAAAAATCCCCCCCTTTCCAAACCCAGAACTGTTTCCCCGGGGAAAAACCCCCCCCCCGTGTGCCCGCCAAATACTGAACCCCCCATCTGGTTAACCTTGGATCCTGTGCTGTCTGCCAAATACTGAGCCATAACAGTCCAATAGACCCCCAGCAACCCGACTGCCGGACCCCGTGCTGTGTGCCAAATAGTGAGCCATAGCAGTCCGATAGACCCCCAGGAACCAGACTGCCGGGCCCCCGCTGCCTGCCAAATAGTGAGCCATAACATTCGATAGATCCCCCAGCAACCAGACTGCCGGGCTCCTTGCTGCCTGCCAAATACTGAGCCAGGACAGTCTGATAACCCCCACAACCGCTGCCGGGGGCCCCCCTGCTGCAAATACTGACGAAAAAAATCCGATAGATCCAAAAAAACCCAAATGCCCCGGGCCGTGCCCTCCAAAAAATGAGCCAGGGAAATTGATAGACCCCCAGCAACCAGACTGCCGGGCCCCCACTGCCTGACAAATACTGAGCCGGAACAGTCCGATAGATCCCCAACAACCCGACTGCTGGGTCCAGTGCTCCCGCCAAAAGGAGCCAAACATCGTAGAACCCAGAACCCACTGCCGGCCCCCGCTGCCTGCCCAAAAATGAAACATCCGTAGACCCAGCAACCCGGGGGGCCCCGTGCCCCGCTCAGCCAAAAATGACCCGAAATCTCCCCCCGGGGGTTTTTAAAATTGAACAACGTCCCCGGAATTCTTGATCCTTTGGGGTGGTCTGCCAAATACTGACCAAACATCCGATAGCCCCCCAACCCGCGCCGGCCCAGCGCTGCCAAATATGAGCCAACAGTGATAGACCCCCAGGGAACCGACTGGGGGCCCGCGCTGCCAAATACTGGCCAGGACAGTTGGCACCCCCTTGGACCTTGCTTCTGCCAATACGACCCAAAAAGTCTGATAGACCCCCAGCAACCAACGTCGACCGTGCTGCCTGCCAAAAATGATAAAACCCTGTGACCCCCCCAACCCCTTGGACCCCCCGCGCCCCAAAACTGACAGGGCAGTCTGTAATCCCCCAGAACCGACTGCCGGGCCCCCCCTGCCCCAAATACTGACCAGAAAATCCATAGATCCCCAAAACCACGGGCCCCGGCTGCCCGCCAATAGTTTGGGCCAAACAGTCGTAGAACCCCAGAACCGACGCGGGCCCCGGCTGTCCAAATAAAGCAAAGTTTGTAGACCCCAGCAACGACTGCCGGGCCCCCCCGTTTGCCCCAAAAACTGCCGGAACATCGTAATCCCAAAACCCGACCCGGGGCCCTCTGTGCCAAACTGAGCCAAACATTGATTTGACCCCAAACAACGATGGGTTTAAACCCCCGGTGCTTGCCAAATACTGACCAACAGTCTGTTTACACTTTGGCCCCCTCTGCCTGCCAAAAACTGACAAAGTCCTGTTAGACTCTGGCCCGGGCTGTCTGCCAAAACTGAGCCCCAAAAAGTCCAAAAGACCCCCCCGAACCCCCCTGCCCCCCCCGTGCTTGTGCCCAAAAGTGACCAAACAGTCCGATAGACCCCAGGAACCGACTGCGGGCCCCCCGCTGCCTGCCAAATAATGAAGCCAAAAGTCTGGGGGTTCATCTCTTGGGTCCCGTGCTGCGCCAAATATGAGCCAAAAAGTGGGTAAAACCCCAGCAACCCACTGCCACCCCCGTGCCTGCCAAAAAGGAGCCAAACTCTCTAACCCCCAGAACCCACTGCGGGGCCCCCCCTTTCTGCCAAAACTGGCCAAACAGTCCTAAGACCCCGCAAAACCCGACTGGGGGCCCCCCCTGCTGCCAAAAACTGAGCCGACAGTGTAGAACCCCAACCCGACTGCCGGGGCCCCCGCTGCCCCCCAATTGAGCAAGAAGGGGTTTATAGACCCCCCAGAACCAGACTGCGGCCCCCCCGTTTCAAATACTGAGCAAGTCCTAGACCCCCAACCCACCGCCGGGCCATCCCTGCCAAACACGGGGCCGACAGTCTGTGATCCCCCCGATGCCAAATACTGAGCCCAAAAAAGTTGATAGATCCCCAAAACCCCACTGCGGGGGCCCCCGTGCTGCCCCAAAAACTGTGCCAGGGCAGTTGATAGCCAAAAGCAAAAAGACTTCGATCTGTGCTGCCTGCCCAAATATGAACGACAATTTGGTTAATCTCTGGGTCCGTGCCTGCCCAAAACTGAGCCAGCCAGCTTTATAGATCCCCCCCAAAAACCCAAATGCCGGGGCCCCGGGTGCCGCCAAAAACTGAGCCAGAACAGTCTGATAGACCCCCAGCAACCCGACTGCCGGCCCCACCTGCCGCCCCAAAACTGAAGAACATCTGTAACCCCGAAAAAGGCGGGGCCCCCCACCCCAAAAACTGAGCCCGGACGTTTATAGATCAGCAACCAGGGCGCCCGGCCCCGTGCTGCCAAATACGACAGACAGTCGTAGATCCCCCGAACCCCTGGGGGCCCCCGCTGATGCAAATACTGAGCCCGGGCAGTCTGTAGACCCCCAAAACCCGTGCGGGCCCCCGTTTCCAAAACTGAGCCAGCAATCTTAGATCCCCAGCAACCGACTGGGGGCCCCCGGGGCCTGCCAAATACTGACCACCCCCCGTTGGTAATCCGGACCGTGCTGTCTGCCAAAATGACCCAATTGAGACCCCACAACCGACGCGGGCCCCCGGGTGCCTGCCAAAAACGACCAACATTCTGGTTACATCTTTTGGATCCTGTGCTGACTGCCAAATATGACCAGAAAAGCGTAGATCCCCCCCAAAAACCACGCCGGGCCCCCCCCCTGCTGCCCAAAAAACTGAGCCAGAAAAGCGATAGACCCCCAGCAACCCAAACCCGGGCCCCACCGCCCCCAAAAAAAAAAAAATGAGCAGGACAGTCTGTGACCCCCCAGAACCAACGCCCGGGGGCCCCCCCCCGCTGCCCAAAAACGAGCAAAACAGTTGATAGACCCCCACAACCGACGCGGGCCCCCGCTGCTGCCCCAAAACGACCAGGACGCTGATAAAACCCCCAGCAACCAAGTCGACCGTGCTGCCCTGCCCAAATTTACAAAACAGTCGTAAACCCCCCAACCCCTTGGGGGCCCCGCTGGCCAAATACTGAGCCAAAACGGTAATCCCCCAAAACCATGCGGGCCCCCTGTCTGCCAAAAAACTAGCCAGAAGTCGTAGATCCCCCCCCAACCGACCGGGGGGCCCCCGCTGCCCAAAATACGGCCAAAAAATCGATAGACCCCCAGCAACCACTGGGGGCCCGGGTGCTGCCAAATACTGAGCAGAAAAGTCCGAAGCCCCCCGCAACCCGATGGGGGCCCCCGCTGCCTGCCAAATCTGAGCCCGGGACATCTTAGATCCCCAAACCCACTCGGGGCCCGGCCCGCCAAATATAGCCAAAACATTGTAACCCCCAGCAACCAACTGGGCCCCCGGGTGCTGCCAAAAACAGGCCAGACTTTGATAGCCCACAACCCGCTGTCGGGCCCCCCGGGTCTCCCAAAATGAACCCACCAAAGTTTTTTAATCTCTTGGGTCCTGTGCTGTTGCCAAATACTGGCCCAAAAGCCGATAGATCCCCAGCAACCCCCTGCCCGGGGGCCCCCTGCTCCAAAAACTGAGCCAGGAAGTTGTAGATCCCCCCGAAACCGACTGCGGGGCCCCGCGCCCCCAAAATATGACCAGGGCAGTTGCTAGATCCCCCAGCAACCCGACTGCGGGCTCCGTGCTGCCTGCCAAATAGTGAGCTAAAACAGTCTGATAGACCCCCAGCAACCCGACTGCCGGGCCCCCGCTGCCTGCCAAATACTGAGCCAGGACAGTCTGCTAGATCCCCCAGCAACCCGACTGCGGGCCCCCCGCTGCCTGCCAAATACTGAGCCAGAACAGTCTGATAGACCTACAGCAACCAGACTGTCGGACCCTGTGCTGCCTGCCAAATACTGAGCCAGGACAGTCTGCTAGATCCCCCAGCAACCCGACTGTGGGGCCCCCGCTGACTGCCAAATACTGAGCTAAGATAGTCCGATAGACCCCAGCAACCCGACTGCGGGGCCCCCGCTGACTGCCAAATACTGAGCCAGGACAGTCTGCTAGATCCCCCAGCAACCCGACTGTCGGACCCCGTGCTGCTTGCCAAATACTGAACGACCACAGTCTGGTTACATCTCTTGGACCCCGTGCTGCCTGCCAAATACTGAACCACCACAGTCTGGTTAGATCTCTTGGATCCTGTGCTGTCTGCCAAATACTGAGCCAACACCCCAAGACGCTGGGGCCCCGTCCCTCCCAAAAGGTGTAAGGGGGGACGGGGTTGGGTTCCTACCTCTGATTCTCCTCTCTCTCCAGCGGGGTCATGGTCTTCTTCTGTTTCAGGTGCTCGATGACCGCGTTCTGCTTCATCACGACCTGTGGGGCAAAGGAGGCGATCAGGATTAGGTCCTCTTACATGGCCAATAATAAACCAGGATACACCTCCCCCCTACAACCCGTAACTGGCATTTGCCATACAACTCTATTTGGTATCACCAGGCGCCCCCCCCCCCCCCTTTTAAGCCCAGCGCCCCCCACCCCCATTATTGCCCCCCCCCCCCCTTTAAACGCCAGGCCACCCCCATTATGACAGGTGCCCCCCCATTATGTAAGGCCCCTCCTCCCCATTAAATCAGGCCCCCCTCCCCCATTACGTCAGACTCTACCCCCCCACCACCCTCCCCAATTACGTCAGGCCCCCTCACCTGCTTCTGGATGATGTCGCTCTGGTTGGTTCCCTGCAGCGCCTGCTCTCGCTTCCCCTCCTGCTTCTTGCTCTGCTGCTCCTGGATCTGCTTTATCCGCTGCAGATGCTCCTGGACGCTGGACGCCTGCACCGTCACCACGTTCTGGATCTGGTGCGCCTGCGCCGTCCCCGCCTGCTGGATCTGGAAAGGCAGCTGTAGCTTGATCTGCTGGGGGAGGCCTCCCTGCTGCTGGATCTGAGCCATCACCTGTGGGGGCAGGTGGGACAGGACCTGCACCTGCTGGTGGAGCTGGGGCACGGTGATGACCTGGGTCTGGGCGGGCTGGATCTGCACCGGGGCCCGGGGTGGGGACTGGACGCTCACCGGGCTGGCCGGCTGGATGTGCTGCTGAGGTTTGGACTGAAGCGGCGGCGACTGGATGTGGAATGAAGCGGGCAGCGTCATCTGGAGGGAGGGGTGCGCTTGACCTGGATTTGGTGGCAGAGTCTGAACTTGGGGTCGACTCACGAGCTGCGCCTGCGCCGACGGCTGCGATGGCATCTGGACCTGGGGGCCGGGGACGTGAGCGGCACCGTCCGGAAACGTGGCCTCGGCTACCCGGCCGGAGGCTACAGTCACTTGCTGCTGCCCGTCCTCCGAGGGGTGACCCTGTGAGGGCGGCAGGGCCTGCTCCGAGCCCTGAGGGGATAACGCAGGAGGGCCCCCGTCCGTGGGCTGAGGCAGGGCCTGCGAGGACTGCGCCGGACTGAGCGCTGGGGGAAAGGGGCTGTTCTGACCCGGGGATTTTGCGCCCCTGTTCACCGCTGAAACCCCTAACAGAGAGCAAAAAAACTGAAGTAGGAACGCACTAAAATCCCCCCCCGGGGGCACCGGGCCGGGCACCTACCTGCTGTGGAGGTGGTGGAGGTGGGCGCCGTGCTGGCCACTGTGGAGCCGGGGGGCAGCGGAGTGAACAGGAACCTCTGGATGGTGCCATTGGGCATCGCTGCTTGCATCAGCTGCTGCCCCGGAGTGGGAGTGATGGCCACCCCCTGAGGGATGAGCGCAGCCCCCGTCGCTGCCCCTGACCCGGACAGGGCCCCGTCAGGCCGGTTTCCACCCTAGTAGATCCCAAAAGTCAGAAGAGGCCCGGCAGGGGTGCCGCCTGCGGAGCCGCCCTTACCTGCTGCTGGGTGAGCTGCGTCAGCTGGGCCATGGTCAGCTTCACCTGCCCCTGCTGCGGTTGTCTGCCGGCCTGGGGGGTTGGACCTGCGGCGAGCCTGCTCCTGGCGCCCACCTTCAGCCCCCGCTGGCCCACTGAGGCCCCAGGGAAATCGTAGTGACGGCTCCCCCCTTATGATCTGTGTTACCACCTGTTGGGGCTGACCTGCAAGACACGGAGGAGCGGTCACACAACGCGGCGACACCACCCTGCGACGCCCGGACCAAGAGTGGTGCCCTACCGACTGCAGGACCCCCTGCTGCACCATGAGAGGGGTGCGCATCACCGACTTCCCAACAGAGGGCGGCTGCAGGGAGGGCGTCCGGATCACCGTCATCGCCGGCCGGATCTGGGCACCGGCAGAAATCACCTGCATTGGGAGAGAGGAGCCGAGGGTCAGGGGGGTCTATAGCATGTACTCAGGGGGGGCATAGCTTACACAGGGCAAAAAAGGGGTCTAAACATGTACATCAAAAGGGGGGGGTCATAGCAATTTCATCAGGGGGGTCTATAGATGACACAGGGCAGAGGGTCTATAGCAGACATCAGAGGGGGCTAAGCTGTAAAAATCAGGGCAAATTCATGGGGGGGGTCTATACATGTACATCAGGGGAAGGGTCATACATGTACATCAAGGGTCTATAGCTGTACACAGGGCAAGGGAGGGGTCATAGCATGTACTCAGGGGGGGGTCTAAGCATGTAAAACAGGGCAGAGGGGGGGGCTATAGATGTAACCAGGGGAGAGGGGTTCAGGGGTCTATAGCATGTCTCGGGGGGGAGGGGGGTCTAAGCATTTTCTTTCAGAGGGGGCTATAGCATTACAAACAGGGCAGAGGGGAGGGGGGTCTATACATGTACGTAGGGCAGGGGGTCTAAGCATGTACGTCAGGGCAAGGTTAAGCATTACTCAAAGGGGGAGGGGGGTCTATACATGTACGTCAGGGCAAGGGGCAAGCTTCTCAGGGCAGAGGGTCTATACATGTACTCAGGGCAGAGGGGTCCTAAACATGTATCCGAGGGGCATAGCAGTACTCAGGGGGGTCTATAGCATGTACGTCAGGGGGGTCTATAGCATGTACGTCAGGGGGGTCTATAGCAGTACTCAGGGGCAGAGGGGGCAAAAACAAAAGTAACACAGGGGCAGGGGGTCTAAGCATGTACTCAGGGCAAAGGGGCGGGGATAGCTGTACATCAGGGCGGGGGGTCAGGGGGTGTAACTTCAGGCGAGGTCAGGTGGTCTATAGCATGTCATCAGGGCGGGTGAATGTGGTCGCAGGGGGGATCTATAGCAATGTACGTCAGGGGCAGGGCATAGGGTCTATAGCAAAGTCATCATGGGGGCGTTTAGATGTACAGTCAGGGGGGTCTATAGCATGTGTACATCAGGGCGGAGAGTCAGGGGGGTCTATAGCATGTACGGGTCAGGGGGGTCTATAGCATGTACATCAGGGCAGAGGGTCAGGGGGGTCTATAGCATGTACGTCAGGGCAGAGGGGTCTATAGCATGTACATCAGGGCAGAGGGTCAGGGGGGTCTATAGCATGTACGTCAGGGCAGAGGGGTCTATAGCATGTACGTCAGAGGGGTCTATAGCATGTAACGGCAAGGTCAGGGGCTATAGCATGTACACAGGGCATAGGGTCTGATAGCATGTGAACAGGGCAGAGGGTCAGGGGGGTCTATAGCAGGTACGTCAGGGGGGGTCTATAGCAAAGTACATCAGGGCAGAGTCAGGGGGTCTATATGCATGTACTCAGGGCGGGGTCTATAGCATGTACAATCAGGGCAGGGTAGGGTCTATAGCATGTAAATCAGGCAGGGGGGGTTATAGCATGAATCAGGGTAGGGTCTATAGCATGTACATCAGGGCGGAGGGTCAGGGGGTCTATAGCATGTACGTCAGGGCGGGGGGGTGGGGGGTCTATAGCATGTACATCAGGGGGGTCTATAGCATGTACAATCAGGGCAGGAGGGTCAAGGTGTGGGTCTTAGCATGAATCAGGGGTCTATAGTGTACAGGTGGGCAAGCAGGTGGGGTCTAATAGGCATGTACATCAGGGCAGTAGAGGTCAGGGGTCTATAGGTAATCAGGGGGTCTATAGCATGTACATCAGGGCAGAGGGTCAGGGGGGTCTATAGCATGTACATCAGGGCAGAGGGGTCTATAGCATGTACATCAGGGGGGGTCTATAGCATGTTTCATCAGGGCAGAGGTCAGGGGGTCTATAGCATGTACGTCAGGGCAGAGGGTCAGGGGGGTCTATAGCATGTACGTCAGGGGGGGTCTATAGCATGTAAGTCAGGGGGGTCTATTGACGGGGTCTATAGCATGTAACAGTCAGGGCAGGGGGTCTATACATGTACATCAGGCAGAGGTGGTCTATAGCATGGGACGTCAGGGCAGAGGGGGGTCTATAGCATGTTTCGTCAAGGCAGGGTCTATAGCATGTACATCAGGGGGGTCTATAGCATGTACGTCAGGGGGGTCTATAGCATGTACGTCAGGGCAGAGGGTCTATAGCATGTACGTCAGGGCAGAGGGGTCTATAGCATGTACATCAGGGCAGAGGGGTCTATAGCATGTACATCAGGGCAGAGGGTCAGGGGGGTCTATAGCATGTACATCAGGGCGGAGGGTCAGGGGGGTCTATAGCATGTACATCAGGGCAGAGGGTCAGGGGGGTCTATAGCATGTACATCAGGGCGGAGGGTCAGGGGGGTCTATAGCATGTACATCAGGGCAGAGGGGTCTATAGCATGTACATCAGGGCAGAGGGGTCTATAGCATGTACATCAGGGCGGAGGGTCAGGGGGGTCTATAGCATGTACATCAGGGCAGAGGGGTCTATAGCATGTACATCAGGGCAGAGGGTCAGGGGGGTCTATAGCATGTACGTCAGGGGGGTCTATAGCATGTACGTCAGAGGGGTCTATAGCATGTACGTCAGGGGGGTCTATAGCATGTACGTCAGGGGGGTCTATAGCATGTACATCAGGGGGGTCTATAGCATGTACGTCAGGGCAGAGGGGTCTATAGCATGTACATCAGGGCGGAGGGTCAGGGGGGTCTATAGCATGTACGTCAGGGGGGTCTATAGCATGTACATCAGGGCGGAGGGTCAGGGGGGTCTATAGCATGTACATCAGGGCAGAGGGTCAGGGGGGTCTATAGCATGTACATCAGGGCAGAGGGGTCTATAGCATGTACGTCAGGGCAGAGGGTCAGGGGGGTCTATAGCATGTACATCAGGGGGGTCTATAGCATGTACATCAGGGCAGAGGGCAGAGGGGTCTATAGCATGTACATCAGGGGAGGTCAGGGGTGGCTATAGCATGTACATCAGGGGAGGTCAGGGGGTCTATAGCATGTACATCAGGGCAGAGGGTCAGGGGGGTCTATAGCATGTACATCAGGGCAGAGGGTCAGGGGGGGTCTATAGCATGTACATCAGGGCGGAGTGACAGGGGGGGCTATAGCATGTACATAAGGTCAGAGGGTTTGGGGGGGGGGGGGAATTAGCATGTACATCAGGGCGGAGGGAGGGGGGTTATGCATGTACATTTTTAGGGAGGAGGGTAGGGGGGCTATAGCATGTACACCGGGGGAGGGTCAGAGGGGGATAGAGTACATCGGGCGGGGGGTCGGGGGGGTTTTATAGCATGACATCAGGGAGGGTAAGGGGGGGGGTTTGCAGTACATCAGGGGGGGTTTTATCATGTACTCAGGGGGGGTCTATAATTTCATAGGGGGGGTCTAAGAGTACATCAGGGGGGGTTTTTGCATGTACCAGGGCAGTGGAAGGGCGAGGTTCTGCAGGGTCCACGTCAACCAAAGGGTGGCGGGGGGTCCTTCTGATACCCGGGCACACTGATTTTTTTGGGGGTTTAGGGGGGCACCTGCGTGGTGGGGTGGGGGCCGGGGGGGAAAACCAGTGGTCCTTATATTGGGCCCCGGATGGAACGGGCCGTCCAGGTGAAGGTTTTAAGGTCGCTGCGCCCCTGTAGTGGATGGGATGATGCCCAGCACCTTCTGCTGCACCTGCACCACACCTGGATGGACAGGAACGCGGGGAGAAGGTCCCGGGGGGAAGCCTGCACGGCCCCCGACGCTGCCCCTGCTCCCTGTGAGGGGGACGGTCCCTTAGGGTCTTTTTAAAAGGTCCGCAAGACCCTCATGATCGGGGAAGCTGTGGCCTGAGCTGGGGACGGATGAACCCTCTGAGGCTACAAAACACAAGAGCCCCGACAGTTACCTGCTGCCCCCTCCAGCGAAGGAAGACCCCGATATTACCCCCCTATACCGCACCCACCCCATTTTCTACCCAAACCGCACCGACCCCCTATCTACCACATTACCGCACCCACCCCGATTTTACCCCGTTTTTCCGACGACCCCCCATAAACACCCCGATACCGCACACCCCGATACTCCCCTTTCCCCACCGACCCCGATATCACCCCATATACCGCACCGACCCCGATATCTACCCCATATACCGCACCCACCCCCAATCTACCCCTTTACCCCACCGACCCCGATATTACCCCGTATACCCCACGACCACCCATATTGCCCGAAAACCGCACAGACCCCGATATCTACCCCCTATACCGCACCGACCCCGATATCTACCCCCTATAACGCACGCCCCCCATATCTGCCCCGAAAATCCGCCCGACCCGTTTTTTACCCCGTATACCGCACCGACCGCGATATCTACCCCGTATACCGCACCGACCGCGATATCTACCCCGTATACCGCACCGACCGCGATATCTACCCCGTATACCGCACCGACCGCGATATCTACCCCGTATACCGCACCGACCCCGATTCACCGTTACGCACCGCCCCGATATCTAAACCCCTATACGCACGACCCCGATATTTCCCCATATACCGCACCCAAACCCCCTATCTACCCCCCGTAACCGCACCGACCCGATATTACCCTCGTATACCGCACCGACCCCCATATCTACCCCGTATACCGCACCCACCCGATATTACCCTGTATACCGCCCGACCCCCGATATTACCAGATACCGCACCGACCGCGATATTACCCGTAACCGACCGACCCGTATCTACCCCCTATACCGCACCGACCGCGATATCTACCCGTATTTTTCCGAACCCCCCCCGCGATATCTAAAGTATACCACACTGACCCCGATATCTACCCTGTATACCCCACCGACCCCAATATCTACCCCCTATACCGCACCGACCCATATCTACCCGTATACCGCCCCCGAACCGATATCTACCCCGTATACCGCACCGACCGCGATATCTACCCCGTATACCGCACCGACCGCGATATTACCCAAATTCCGCCCGACCCCGATTTCTACCCCATATACCGCCCGACCCCGATATCTACCCATATACCGCCCACCCCGTATCTACCCCCATACCCCATACCCGATATCTACCCTCTTATCCGCACCGCCCCGATTTTTACCCCTTTTAAGCACCGCCCCGTTTCACCCTCGTATACCCCAAAGACCCGAAAACTACCCCGTATACCGCACCGACCGCGATACCTACCCCGTATACCGCACCGACCGCGATATCTACCCCGTATACCGCACCGACCCCGATATCTACCCCCTATAACGCACCCCACCGGATATCTACCCCCATAACCCAACCACCCGAAATTTCTAAACCCCTTTAAAAACCCCGCATACTAACCCGTATAAACCGCACCGGAAACCCCCGTACTACCATATACCGACCACCCCGATATCTACCCAGTATAACCCACCGACCGCGAATTTAAACCCCCGTATACGCCCGACCCCGATATCTACCCCGTAACCGCACCACCCGTTTACCCCTATACCCCACCGACCCGATATCTACCCCCGTTTTACCGCACGACCGCGATATTTCCCCCGTATACCCCAACCGACCGCGATATTACCCCGTTTTTCCGCACCCCCACCGCGATACTACCCCTATCCGCACCGACCGCGATATCTCCCCCTATAAGCACCGACCCCGTATTACCCCCATAAACCCACCACCGCGATATCTACCACGTATACCGCACCGACCGCGATATCTACCCCGTATACCGCACCGACCCCGATATCTACCCCGTATACCGCACCGACCCCAATATGTACCACATATACCGCACCGACCCCAATATCTACCACATATACCGCACCGACCCCAATATCTACCCTCGTATACCGCACCGACCCCAATATGTACCACATATACCGCACCGACCCCAATATCTACCACATATACCGCACCGACCCCAATATCTACCACATATACCGCACCGACCCCAATATCTACCACATATACCGCACCGACCCCAATATCTACCACATATACCGCACCGACCCCAATATCTACCACATATACCGCACCGACCCCGATATCTACCCCGTATACCGCACCGACCCCGATATCTACCCCCATATACCGCACCGACCCCGATATCTACCCCGTATACCGCACCGACCCCGATATCTACCCCGTATACCGCACCGACCCCGATATCTACCCCGTATACCGCACCGACCCCGATATCTACCCCGTATACCGCACCGACCCCGATATCTACCCCGTATACCACACTGACCCCAATATCTACCCCGTATACCACACTGACCCCAATATCTACCCTCGTATACCGCACCAACCCCAATATCTACCCCCATATACCGCACCGACCCCAATATCTACCCCATATACCGCACCGACCCCAATATCTACCCCATATACCGCACCGACCCCAATATCTACCCCATATACCGCACCGACCCCAATATCTACCCTCGTATACCGCACCGACCCCAATATCTACCCTCGTATACCGCACCGACCCCAATATCTACCCTCGTATACCGCACCGACCCCAATATCTACCCCATATACCGCACCGACCCCAATATCTACCCCATATACCGCACCGACCCCGATATCTACCCCCATATACCGCACCGACCCCAATATCTACCACATATACCGCACCGACCCCAATATCTACCCCGTATACCGCACCGACCCCAATATCTACCACATATACCGCACCGACCCCAATATATACCCCCATATACCGTACTGACCCCAATATCAACCCCCATATACCGCACCGACCCCAATATCTACCCCGTATACCGCACCGACCCCAATATCTACCACATATACCGCACCGACCCCAATATCTACCCTCGTATACCGCACCGACCCCGATATCTACCCCGTATACCGCACCGACCCCAATATCTACCCCCATATACCGCACCGACCCCGATATCTACCCCGTATACCGCACCGACCCCAATATCTACCCCCATATACCGCACTGACCCCGATATCTACCTGCTCTTCCTCTACACTATTACCCCCATATACCGCACTCTCCCCAATTACCAGTGGTCGTCTGTCCCTGCTTGACCCACGTAGCAAAGGTCTGATGGAAGTTCTTGTTCTGCTGGAAGGATACGGTGGCCGGGGAGCCCACCTTGGTCGCCAGCATGACCTTGGTCCCTGGGGTGACGGAGCCGGTCAGGGGGCCCATCACCACTTTCTGCGGCGTGGTCAGGGTGGCGCTGGTGGTGGCCGCGCTTGTGCTGCCTCCTGTGAGCGGCGTCTGCTTCTGCTGCTCCAACCGTTTCTGAAAGAACAGAGCATCGTGGATGAAACAGGGAGGAGGACGCACTGACCTGCAGAGCACAGGAGGACGCACTGACCTGCAGAGCACAGGAGGACGTACTGACCTGCAGAGCACAGGAGAACGCTCTGACCTGCAGAGCACAGGAGGACGCACTGACCTGCAGAGCACATGTCCGGGGGGGGGGACGCACTGACCTGCAGAGCACATGCCCGGGGGAGGAGGACGCACTGACCTGCAGAGCACATGTCCGGGGGGCACGCACTGACCTGCAGAGCACATGTACGGGGAGGAGGACGCACTGACCTGCAGAGCACATGCCCGGGGGAGGAGGACGCACTGACCTGCAGAGCACATGCACCGGGGGAGGAGGACGCACTGACCTTGCAGAGCACATGTACGGGGGGGAGGGGCGCACTGACCTGCAGAGCACATGCCCGGGGAGGAGGACGCACTGACCTGCAGAGCACATGCCCGGGGGAGGAGGACGCACTGACCTGCAGAGCACATGTCCGGGAGGATGGACGCACTGACCTCGAGCACATGTCCGGGGGGGAGGACGCACTGACCTGCAGAGCACAAGTCCGGGGAGGAGGACGCACTGACCTGCAGAGCACATGTACGGGGAGGAGGACGCACTGACCTGCAGAGCACATGTACGGGGAGGACGACGCACTGACCTGCAGAGCACATGTACGGGGAGGAGGACGCACTGACCTGCAGAGGGACATGTAGGGGAGGAGGACGCACTGACCTGCAGAGCCATGTACGGGGAGGAGGACGCATGACCTGCAGAGCCATGTACGGGGGAGGACGCACTGACCTGCAGAGCACATGTCCGGGGGAGGACGCACTGACCTGCAGAGCACATGTACGGGGGAGGACGCACTGACCTGCAGAGCACATGTACGGGGAGGACGCACTGACCCGCAGAGCACCGGTACGGGGGAGGACGCACTGACCTGCAGAGCACAGGTACGGGAGGATGCACTGACCTGCAGAGCACAGGTACGGGGGAGGAGGACGCACTGACCTGCAGAGCACAGGTACGGGGAGGGGACGCACTGACCTGCAGAGCTCATGTACTGGGAGGAGGACGCACTGACCTGCAGAGCACAGGAGGACGCACTGACCTGCAGAGCACATGTACAGGGAGGACGACGCACTGACCTGCAGAGCACAGGAGGACGCACTGACCTGCAAAAGCCAAAATGTACGGGGAGGAGGACGCACTGACCTGCAGAGCACATGTACGGGGAGGAGGACGCACTGACCTGCAGAGCACATGTACGGGGGAGGAGGACGCACTGACCTGCAGAGCACATGTACGGGGAGGAGGACGCCTGACCTGCAGACACCATGTCCGGGGGGGACGCACTGACTGCAGAGCACATGTACATAGGGAGGACGCACTGACCTGCAGAGCACATGTCCGGGGAGGAGGACGCACTGACCTGCAGGCACAAGTCCGGGGGAGGACCCACTTTACCTGCAGAGCACATGTCCGGGGGGGGACGCACTGACCTGCAGAGCACATGTACAGGGAGGAGGACGCACTTACCTGCAGAGCACAGGAGGACGCACTGACCTGCAGAGCACAGGAGGACGCACTGACCTGCAGAGCACATGTACAGGGGACGGGGACACACTGACCTGCAGAGCACATGTCCGGGGAGGAGGACGCACTGACCTGCAGAGCACATGTCCGGGGAGGAGGACGCACTGACCTGCAGAGCACATGTCCGGGGGGAGGACGCACTGACCTGCAGAGCACATGTCCGGGGAGGAGGACGCACTGACCTGCAGAGCCACATGTACGGGAGGAGGAAGCACTGACCTGCAGAGCATGTAGGGGAGGAGGAACGCACTGACCTGCAGAGCACATGTACGGGGAGGAGGACGCACTGACCTGCAGAGCACTGTACGGGGAGGAGGACGCCCCTGACCTGCAGAGCACATGTAAAGGGGAGGAGGACGCAGAACCCGCAGAGCACATGTACGGGGGGAGGACGCACTGACCTGCAGAGCACATGTCCGGGGAGGAGGACGCACTGACCTGCAGAGCACATGTACGGGGAGGAGGACGCACTGACCTGCAGAGCACATGTACGGGGAGGAGGACGCACTGACCTGCAGAGCACATGAACGGTGAGGAGGACGCACTGACCTGCAGAGCACAGGTACGGGGGAGGAGGACGCACTGACCTGCAGAGAACAGGTACGGGGAGGAGGACGCACTGACCGGCAGAGCACAGGTACGGGGAGGAGGACGCACTGACCTGCAGAGCACAGGTACGGGAGGACGCACTGACCTGCAGAGCACAGGTACGGGAGGATGCACTGACCTGCAGAGCACAGGTACGGGAGGATGCACTGACCTGCAGAGCACAGGTACGGGGAGGAGGACGCACTGACCTGCAGAGCACAGGTACGGGAGGATGCACTGACCTGCAGAGCACATCTACGGGAGGACGCACTGACCTGCAGAGCACATGTCTGGGGGGGACGCACTGAGCAGCAGAGCACATTGACGGGAGGATTGCCCCTGACCTGCAGAGCACATGCACAGGGGGGAGGACACACTGACCTGCAGAGCACATGAACAGGGGGGAGGACACACTGACCTGCAGAGCACATGTTCGGGAGGAGGACGCACTGACCTGCAGAGCACATGTAGGGGAGGGGGACGCACTGACCTGCAGAGCACATGTCCGGGGAGGAGGACGCACTGACCTGCAGAGCACATGTACGGGGAGGAGGACGCACTGACCGGCAGAGCACAGGTACGGGGAGGAGGACGCACTGACCGGCAGAGCACAGGTACGGGGAGGAGGACGCACTGACCGGCAGAGCACAGGTACGGGGAGGAGGACGCATTGACCTGCAGAGCACAGGAGGACGCACTGACCTGCAGAGCAACTCTCCGGGGAGGAGGACTCACGGACCTGGAGAGCACCTCTCCGGGGTGGAGTACGCACTGACCTGCAGAGCACATGTCCGGGGAGGAGGACGCACTGACCTGCAGAGCACAGGTACGGGGAGGAGGACGCACTGACCTGCAGAGCACATGTACAGGGGGGGTTTGGGGACGCCTGACCCTGCCAGAGCACAATGTACAGGGGGGGGGGGGGGGGACCCCACTGACCTGCAGAGCACAAAGTACAGGATGTTCAGGGGGGGGGGACCCCCACTGACCTGCAGAGCACATGTACAGGATGGGGGGGGGGGACGCACTGACCTGCAGAGCACATGTACAGGATGTACAGGGGGGGGACGCACTGACCTGCTGGGCTGTGAGCCGTTGCTGCTTCAGTTGTGCGTCCGCTTGGGCCTTCCCATCCTCTCCTTTCTTCAGGTCACCGCTCTTGCTTTCTCCAGACTGCAGCTTCTCCTTCTCCACCCTGGGGAGAGGAATGGGGGGGGGGGTTACGGTGGAAGGCACAGACCCCCGAGAGCGCACATAGCCCCCGCCCAGAGGGCGCGCGCGCCCACAGCCCCCGCCCAGAGGGCGCACGCGCCCACACAGCCCCCCGCAGGGCCCGCACCCACAGCCCCCCGCAGGGCACGCACACACACCCCCCCCGCCGGGCACGCACCCACACACCCCCCTGCAGGGACACACGCACACACACCCCCCCCGCAGGGCACGCACACACAGCCCCCCGCAGGGCACGCACACACACACCCCCGCAGGGCACGCCAAAATACACACCCCCCGCAGGGCACGCACACACACACCCCCCCGCAGGGCACGCACACACACACCCCCCGCAGGGCACGCACACACACACCCCCCGCAGGGCACGCACACACACACACCCCCCGCAGGGCACGCCCACACCCCCCCGCAGGGCACGCACACAAAAACACCCCCCGCAGGGCAACGCACACACACACCCCCGCAGGGCAAAAGCACACACACACCCCCCGCAGGGCACGCACACACACACCCCCCGCAGGGCACGCACACCACCCCCACGCACGGCACACACACCCCCCCCGCAGGGCACACACACAACCCCCCCCCCAGGGCAACACACACACCCCCCGCAGGGCACACACAGCCCCCGCAGGGCACACACACTGCCCCCGCAGGCACACACACCCCCCGCAGGGCACACACAGCCCCGTTCCCACCTCTCTGAGAAGCACTTGATCTCCCACAGCTCCAGCTCGTCCTCGGTCACCCAGGTCTCCAGGATCAGGGGGCCCGTCTGCTTGGGGGTCTCGGGTCTCTTGGGCCGCAGCGCGCTCGATCGGAGCCCCTTCCTCTGGGGCGTTGGGGTCTCTGTAACGAGGAGGTGTCACCCGGGGTCTCTCCATGGGGAGATGTGTGAGCAGCACGCCGCCGCCGCCTCTTACCCTTCGGAGCCTCCGGAACGCCGATGGGACAAATGATCTTGCGGACGCAGTACGCGGAGCGGATCCCATAGGGGCCCACGTCGCGCCTCTTGATGATTTCGGTGGTGGTGATCTCGGTTTCCGTGGACTCTATGAAGGACACAGCTCTAGTCATTTCATCCCATAGTGCAATGCTGTGAGAGAGGTAGCCTGCGGGGGGGCAGCGTACCTGTGCGGGTGATGCCACCGCCGGGAGGGGGTTTGGCCGCCATGTCGTCCCACCGTAAGCTGGCCCACAGCAGGCGCAGCATCAGACTCACCCCCGCCAGAGACTTCACAGTCTGCAGACGATACCTGGAGGAGACAGAACCAGAGTGAAGACTCCTACAGACCCAACCCTAGGTCCCTCTAGACCGGCGCCCGCCCCCCCCAGGACAAGGTGATCAAACGACGCCTGGATCCTCTATACCCGGGGTCAGCAGAAGGCCTCACCTGACCGCCTGGATCCTCTATACCCGGGGTCAGCAGAAGGCCTCACCTGACCGCCTGGATCCTCTATAAACCCGGGGTCAGCAGGAGGCCTCACCTGACCGCCCGGATCCTCTATACCCGGGGTCAGCAGGAGGCCTCCCCCTGACCGCCTGGTTTCCCCTATACCGGGGTCCCGAGGAGGCCTCACCTGACGCCTGGATCCTCTATACCCAGGGTCAGGGAGAGGCCTCACCTGACCGCCTGGATCCTCAATACCCGAGGTCAGCAGGAGGCCTCACCTGACCGCCTGGATCCTCTATACCCGGGTCAGCAGGAGGCCTCACCTGACCGCCTGGATCCTCTTACCCGGGGGGCAGCAGGAAAGGGCCCCACCCGACCGCCTGGATCCTCTCTACCCGGCGTCAGCAGGAGGCCTCACCTGACCGCCTGGATCCTCTATACCCGGGGTCAGCAGGAGGCCTCACCTGACCGCCTGGATCCTCTATATTCGGGGTCAGCAGGAGGCCTCACCTGACCGTCTGGATCCTTTATACCCGGGGTCAGCAGGGGCCTCACCTGACCGCCTGGATCCTCTATACCCGGGGTCAAGAAGGCCCCACCTGGGCCGCCTGGATCATCTATACCCGGGGGCAGCAGGAGGCCTCACCTGACCGCCTGGATCCCTCTATACCCGGGGTCAGCAGGAGGCCTCACCTGACCCCCTGGGATCCTCTATACCCGGGGTCAGCAGGAGGCCTCGCCTGCCGCCTGGATCCTCTATACCCGGGGTCAGCAGGAGGCCTCGCCTGACCGCCTGGATCCTCTATACCCGGGGTCAGCAGGAGGCCTCGCCTGACCGTCTGGATCCTCTATACCCGGGGTCAGCAGGAGGGCCCCGCCTGACCGTTGGATCCTCTATCCCGGGGTCAGCAGGAGGCCTCGCCTGACCGCCTGGATCCTCTATACCCGGGGTCAGCAGGAGGCCTCACCTGACCGTCTAGATCCTCTATACCCGGGGTCAGCAGGAGGCCTCACCTGACCATCTGGATCGTCTATACCCGGGGTCAGGGAGGAGGCCTCAAACCCGACCATCTAGATCCTCTATAAACCGGGGTCAGCAGGAGGCCTCACCCGACCGCCTGGATCCTCTATACCCGGGGTCAGCAGGAGGCCTCACCTGACCGCCTGGATCCTCTATACCCGGGGTCACAGGAGGCCTCACCTGACCCCCGGATCCTCTATACCCGGGTCAGCAGGAGGCCCCGCCTACCGTCTGGATTCCTCTATACCCGGGGTCAGCAGGAGGCCTCACCTGACCGTCTAGATCCTCTATACCCGGGGTCAGCAGGAGGCCTCACCTGACCATCTGGATCGTCTATACCCGGGGTCAGCAGGAGGCCTCACCTGACCATCTAGATCCTCTATACCCGGGGTCGCAGGAGGGGCCTCCACCTGACCATCTAGATCTCTATACCCGGGGTCAGCAGGAGGCCCACCTGACCGCCTGGATCCTCTTATACCCGGGTCAGCAGGAGGCCTCACCTGACCGCCTGGATCCTTATACCCGGGGTCGCAGGAGGCCTCACCCGACCCCCTGATCCTCTATACCCGGGGTCAGCAGGAGGCCTCACCTGACCGCCTGGATCCTCTATACCCGGGGTCAGCAGGAGGCCTCACCTGACCGCCTGGATCCTCTATACCGGGGTCAGCAGGAGGCCCCACCTGACCGCCTGGATCCTCTATACCCGGGGTCAGCAGGAGGCCTCACCTGACCGCCTGGATCCTCTATACCCGGGGTCAGCAGGAGGCCTCACCTGACCGTCTGGATCCTCTATACCCGGGGTCAGCAGGAGGCCTCACCTGACCGCCTGGATCCTCTATAGCCGGCGTCAGCAGGAGGCCTCACCTGACCGCCTGGATCCTCTATAACCCCGGGGTCAGCAGGAGGCCTCACCTGACGCCTGGATCCTCTAATAACCGGGGTCAGCAGGAGGCCTCACCTGACCCCCTGGATCCTCTATCCCCGGGGTCAGCAGAGGCCTCACCTGACCGCCGGGGATCCTCTATACCCGGGTCAGCAGGAGGCCTCACCTGACCGTCTGGATCCTTTATACCCGGGGTCAGCAGGAGGCCTCACCTGCCCGCCTGGATCCTCTATACCCGGGGTCAGCAGGAGGCCTCACCTGACCGTCTGCACCCTTTCAAACCCCGGGGGGTCAGCAGGGGGCCTCACCTGACCGCTGGATCCTCTATATTCGGGTCAGCAGGGGGGCCTCACCTGACCGTTGGGATCCTTAAAACCCGGGGTCAGCAGGGGCCTCAACCTGACCCCGGGAAATCTCATACCACGGGGTCAGCAGAGGCCCCCTGACCGCCTGGATCCTCTATACCCGGGGTCAGCAGTCATTGACATACCTCCAGGTTATCCCGAAGGTGGGGCGCGGTGACGGGTACGGCCAGATGTCGTGCACGGCTTTGGCGTTGTAGCTGAAGTGCGGCACCTCCCGGATGCCCCCGCGCCTGCACAGCTTCTTCAGGTCGTCGTTGGGCAGGATGAATATGCTCTTTTTGTTGCTCTTGGTGACGAACTTCCTGTACGAGGGCAGCGCGGTCCCCGATCGGGACTTCTTGGATTTGGAGAATTTCATGAGCCGCACCCGGTCCTTTGTGGAGTACTCTTTGCTGACGGTCATCAGGGAGGAGACTGTGCCGAGGGGTGGCCCGGGCCCCACCACAGCGCCTGCTCCTGAGGGACACCGCTCCTCCGCTTGGATTGGGCGAGGCGCTCCTGGTCACCGTGGTGGTGGTGCTGATGGACACAGACGTGTTCTCGGAGGAGGAGACCTGTCCACAGACCGTGACCACCGTCCTGGAGGTGGACACGGTGGTGGTCGTTGTCGTGACAACCGTTTGGACTGTGGCCTCCCCATTCACAGTGGACAAACCGTTCTGCTCTCCAGAGTCACTACTGAGGCTGGACTCCTCGGTGGAGGAGGGCGGGGAGGAGGCGCTCTTCTGAGGCTCCTCCCCCTCTGTCGAATCTCTGCGGTTACCCAGGCCCTCCTCCGCTGCCCGCTGTGACTCCTGACCCTCCAAGACTCCATTCTCCTCCTCCGGGCAGAGGTCTCCATTCATGAAGGCTTTGGCCGCCGGCTCTTTCAGTTTCGCTCCCGGAGACTTGGAGACGTTGTTCACCTTTGGCTCCGTCTCCTGCTCGTGACCTTTCTTAGTGCCGTTGACCGTGATCACCTCGGCCTTCTTCTTGGGGCAGGGCGCACAGTTTTTGGGGGTCTGGTCCCCATTAGTAGACTGCTGGTGGCCGCCCTGCACGTCCATCCTCTCTCCACCATCTTTGGGGAGCTCACACTCCTCATTCGCCAGTTTTCGACTCTCCTTGTCGTCGTGGGGTAAATCTAGAGCGGACCCCTTGGGAGCCGGGGGGTCCTGGTGTAGACCCGGAGCCTCCTGTTTAGTCTCTACAGTCCGGTCGGGGATCTCACTGCTCGGACAGGAGAAACCTCCTTCAACACTACCTTTATCGTCTGCAGTCTCCATGTTGGGGTCCTGATTGGAGGAGTCAGTGGTGACATCATCAGCGTCGTCCATGTTGAGTTTCCTGGCTATGGGTCTGCTGGTATCACCCAGCTGGTTCTCAGTGCTGTCCTTGCCGCTGTCTGGCAATCCTCTGTGCTGCTGTGAGGCGACGCTCTCTTTCACAGCGCGGCCTTGCTTCAGTCTCTCCAGCCGCTGCTTCTCTTCGTATGTGAACTGTCTCTCCCTACGTTCCAGTAACACGTCCAGGCGCGACGCTTTAACCACCTTCTTGTACCAAGTCCTCATCTGGAAGCCGAGGCTCACGTTGATTAAGTCGGCATCTGGGAAGGGTCCCTCTTGCTTGATGGCGTCCACCTCCATGGGCTCGTCCTTCACAGGGTCAAGATCGTCGAGACCTGGGTGCAGAGACGAAAGGATGAACACGAGAGGGTTGAGGAGCGGAGAAGATGGACAGACTGCTGAAAGGAGGAGTGAGAGGAGACGAAACGGGACATCTATACAGGAAGCCAGAGGGGAACATGGCCGACCTCCTGGGACACACAACACACAGACAGATAGCAATTGTGTTCCTTTAAGGGAGCATCCACTCCGCAGACACCAACAGTGTGCAGATAGATGTGGGTCCTCTGTTCTATGAGAGATCAGAGTGGTATGAGTCGCGCATGCGCCACCTCCTCTCTGTTCTGCAGGAAGACTTTTAGGACTGTGCAGGTGGGAACCGCATCTATCAGACATTTATGGCATATATCCTATCGATACCATCAGCGTCTGAGATGGGAAAAGCCATTTAAGTAAAGCCCAGAGTGTTCGGCAGCCAAACAAGACAAAAGCAATAAAACTCCGGCTGCTGGACGTCACCAGGACCCCGCTCATCCACACTATGGCCTCCCCCACCTGGAGGTCAGGAGATATGGATACAACAGGAGGGTGGAGACCCCGTCAGGACCCCGCTCATCCACACTATGGCCTCCCCCACCTGGAGGTCAGGAGATATGGATACAACAGGAGGGTGGAGACCCCGTCAGGACCCCGCTCATCCACACTATGGCCTCCCCCACGGATCAGGACACTGGATTAAAAGGAGGGGGGAACCCCCCTCAGGACCCCGCCATCCACCTATCCTCTGGGGTATAACAGGGGGGGAACCCTCAGACCCCGCCATCCACACTATGGGCCCCCCCCACCTGGGGGTCAGGGAAAATGGGTAAACAGGAGGTGGGGGAAACCCCGTCAACCCCCCTCTCCCCACTAGGGCCCCCTTCGGTATAACAGAGGGGGGAACCCCTCAGGACCCCGCCATCCCCACTATGGCCTCCCCCACCCGGAGGCAGGAATATGGGTAAACAGGAGGGGGGGAGGGCCCCGTCAGGGGCCCGCTCCCACCTATGGCCTCCCCCACCTGGAGGGCAGGGGAAATGGATACAACAGGAGGGGGGGGACCCCCAACCCCCCATCCACACTTGGGCCCCCCTTGGTATAAAACAGGGGGTGGAACCCCCAACCCCCCTCACCACACTATGGCCTCCCCCTGGAGGTCAGGAATATGGGTAAAACGGGGGGGTGGGGACCCCCTCAGGGCCCCCGCTCATTTCCCCACATGGCCCCCCCCACCTGGGGGTCAGAGATATGGTAAACAAGGGGGGAGACCCCGTCAGGGCCCCGCTCATCCCCACTATGGCCTCCCCCACCCCCGGGGTCGGGAAATGGGTAAACAGGGGGGGAACCCCTCAGACCCCGCTCATCCACACTATGGGGGCCCCCCCACCGGAGGTCAGGGGTATGGGTAAACAGAGGGGGAACCCCCAGGGGCCCCCCTCATCCACACTTGGGCCTCCCCCCACCCCGGAGGGCAGAAATGATAAAAGGGGGGGACCCGTCAGGACCCCCGCTCCCACACTTTTGGCCTCCCCCCCCCTGGGGGTCAGGAAATGGAAAAAGGGGGGTGGAGACCCCCCGGACCCCCTCACCCACTATGGGCCTCCCCCACTTTGGGGGTCAAGATGGATAAAAGGGGGGTGGAACCCCTCAACCCCCCCATCCACACATGGCCTCCCCCACCCTTTGGGGGTCAGGGGATGGATAAACAGGGGGGTAGACCCTCAGGGCCCCCGCTCATCCACACTAGGCCTCCCCCCCCTGGAGGTCAGAATTGGTTTCAACAGGGGGGTGGAGACCCCGTCAGGGGACCCCCCCATCCACAATGGTTCCCCCCCCCTGGGGGGCAGGAAAGATAAAAGAGGGGGGGAAACCCCCCTCAGGACCCCCCCCTATCCCACTATTCCTCCCCCACCCAGGTCAGGGAAAAATGGATACAAAAAGGTGGAGACCCCGTCAGGACCCCGCTCATCCACACTAGGCCTCCCCCCCCTGGAGTCAGGAAAGGAAACAACGGGGGTGAGACCCTCAGGACCCCCCATCCCAACACTATGGCCCCTTTCCCCCACTGGGGGTCAGGAAAAGGGTAAACAGGGAGGGTGAACCCCGTCAGGACCCCGCCATCCACATATGGCCTCCCCCACCCGGGGGGCAGGAGAAAGGATAAAAGGGGGGTGGAACCCCTAGGCCCCCTCCCCAACTATGGCCTCCCCCCCTGGAGGTCAAGATGATACCAGGGGGGGGGCGACCCCTCGCCCCCTCATCCCCCCCTAAAGGCCCCCCCCCCAGGGG
>JAODAL010052896.1:0-25667 GCA_025379985.1 Phyllomedusa bahiana
ATTTTTAATTATAATTTTGAATTTTGACTCCCCCAAAAAAATGGGGGATCTTATAAAAATGACATATTTATGTGTCAATAAATACTATTCCCCTAAAAAAATATATGCATATATACATTCTATATTTGTTACAATTTATGTATAAATTTTACATTTGTGCCAAGCACTGATAAATGAAATATCTAAATATATACACAGTACTCTATTGAGTGACAATTAATATTATAAATATTTTGATATTGGTAGTGCATAGCTTATGAAAGCTATGTTGGGAGCTGGCTTGGTGGTTATATATGGTGTATGATAGGCTGTCTACACTTATCACTCACTGCTCTTAAAGGTTAAAAGGGTGATTTATCAAATTAATGATACTGGCTTGTAGGCCAAGGGTGGCAATATTTCTGAAACTGCACCATTTGTGAAATGTTTGCATGCTGCTGTGTTGAAAGTGTATCATGATTGGACATAAAGAACAATTGTGAATTAGCACTATGAAAACTGCACAGCACAATGTGGTGAGCATCTGTGCGACTGCCTTGATAGTTGTGTCCACTCTATGGATCGTGCACCCTCTGGCAGCTGTGAGATGCTTTGCACTAAGCATTGCTCTAGATACCTATGATCAACAACTAATATCCAGAATAAATTCTGTGTGTAGTATGGGCAGCAGTTAGATGGGCTGGGAGTGACTCAATAAGGTCCTGATCATTGCATGTATCAGGAGCCATCCTGACTGCAGTGTAGCCCACAGCTGCTGGAGAATGGTGGAGAGGGTGAACACAGTGATCGAGGTGGTGTTACAGGATGGGGCGGACATGGAGCAGAGTGTAGGGGGAGGTACCTCCGCATGACCCGAAATGCCACAATTGGCCGTGGGCTGCGGGAGGCAGGGCTTAGGAGCTGTGGGAGGGGCTTTATAAACCCTCCTCACGTCGGCAGGAAGCACCCGGGCAGGCAACCATGAATATGACAATCTGCAATCAGTAAGTCTCTTCCTAGACAGTAGCATATGTCAAAATCATATTTCTGAAGTTGTAAGAGCAGGCGCTGTATTCTCTTTGGGACATTTAGTAGCTTTTCCTTTGTAATTCTCTCCAAAGGTTTGTGATCCAAATGCACTGTTACACGTCGACCATAGGTGTACTTGTGGAACTTCCCAAGTTCTTTCCATCCCAAGTTCTTTTTCAATTTTTGTATTGCGATCACCTTGTCCATATCCACTTTCACGCCGTTTGAGGTCAAAAGATGTGCAACATATGGAACTTCTGTCATTATTAGTTTGAATTTGTCTATCTTCAGCTATATTAGTTGCTCTACATCTGTTCAAAAATTGTATCATCTTCTGATCATGATCCTTGATTGCAGATTCCATATCTTTACGTTCTCCCACTATTAATATATCATCTGCTATTGTTTTTTACTCCAGAAGGTCCTCCCAAAGCCTGTATCAATTTCTGATGAAACGCCTCTGGAGCAGGTTTTATTCCCATGGGCATTCTTGGCCTTTTATAGCATCCAAATTTGAGAAGAAAATGTTGTAAATCAACTTGCAACTTGCTCCACAATCCAGCTGAATTCTAATAGGCTTCTCATCCAACAAGAAGGTTGCAAAATGTTACTTGACATTTTTGGCTACTGGCTGCCTGATTACATTGACATTCTCTGTTTCAGGCCGCGGCTGTAGCCATGTAATGTCCTCTGCACTGTTGGTGTCTGGTGTCACAGGGTAGATATGTCTGTGCTCTTTGCCTGTTTCCTGCCTGCAGACAGCTGAAAAATTATTATTTTTGCCACGTGACCTGCAGGTTTCCACACATGCTGGACGCTTGTTTTTTCTCTCTCATGTCTTTAGCACAGTATTTACAGTGGAATGTGCTTGCAGGAAGGCTTTCATATATACTGAATTTACCTCATCATTATTATCACTGGTGCTTTCCATCACCTTTAGGCTGTGTGTTGTCAGCTCAGCAGCCCTGTAGAGTTGCATGCATTTCTCTAAGGCCATATCTTCCTCTCTCAGTAATCTTTCTCTGAGATGAGTGTCTCTGATAATACACTCTATTCTGTCTCTGATGAGAGCATCTCTGATGTCTCCAAATTCACATGTTGCAACAAGTCTCCTAAGCTCTGTCACAAATCTCTCTACATTTTCACCAGCCTCCTGATTTCTTGTGAAGAACTTGTATCTTTCCAATGTTTCATTCTTTTTGGGGTCAAGTTTATCAAATGCCTGTACAATTTCTGCTAGGACTAGGTTATCTGTGCTGTCTGGGAGTAAGGTCTGGGCAATTTCTTTCCCTCTTTCCCCAGGTAATAGAACAGCTTTACTTTTCTTTTGTCATCTCTGGGAGCCACTATAAGATCCACATACAGAGTAAATTCCAGTGTCTCCAAGTCTATGATAACTTGGATGAAGTGACATCCAGGGTCTGAGGAGGTTTCAGATCAGTCTCCATTTTGTAGTAATGACAGGAAATCTGTACAGTTGCTGTTCAGTCTCTGTACAGTTCCAGTCTCACACAAGCTCTGAGAATTTGCAGGTGTGTTCTTCAATGGTTCTGTGCCCAGCTGCCACCTCATTCTGTTAGTTGTTGCTTATGATAGATCACGATCAGAGGATGTCTTCAGGCACTTTATTACATGAGGTGTTAGCTGCCATTACACATTTGTCTGATCAGATCCCTGCCATTGAAGAAACAAGTTGAAATGTCCTTGTAGTACACATTTACAAGTAGTGAGGCCCCTAGAAGCCACACAGCATATAACATATTTCTACAGTTCCCTCATTGAACTGTAGGTCCCCACAGTCAGCAGCACTTATGCAGCCCCAAACCATGACAATCCCACCACCATGCTTAACTGTAGGCCAGAGACACTTGTCTTTGAACTCTTCACCTGTTTGCCGCCACAAACACTTCTGGGACGACAGCCATGCAGTCCAATATGATGCACTGTGAGGTGTTTGGTGTGAGCACTAACTGGCTGCACCCTTTCCTCCCTCTCCCAATCATTTAACCTCTGCAGGAATGCTGGCAGCATTCATATATCTATTTTAAAAAGACAATATCTGGATCAGACACTGAGCACATACACTCAACTTTTTTGGTCGACCATGGTGAGGCCTGTGGTCTTGGCCTCTGTGCTACAGCTCAATTTCAAGTTGTTGGCAATCTCCTTATAGCCTAAGCCATCTGTATGATATAGCAACAATTCTTTTTTTTTCTTCAGATCCTTAGACAGCTCTTTGCCACGAGGTGCCAAGCTGACCTTTCATTTACCAGTATGAGAATGAGAGTGATAACACGACATTTAACATACCTGCTCCCCATTCATACCTAAGACCTTGCAACACTAACAAGACACATGACACTATGGAGGTAAAATGGCAAATTGGGTGCATATCTTATATGTTTAACTTACATTATTACTGTTATGAAAAGTTGTATCACTGTAAAGAAAGTGGAACAAACCCAATAGCATTCTGGTGTGGATGGTTGCCATTAAAGAAAACAAAATTATATGTACAGTAAGTCTGGTCAAAGCTAGAAACATACAAACTCTTTTAACACAATATGTGATTTAAATTGCCTGTATTTTATGAAATAAACCCTTTGTTTTTTCATCAGAGGAAGTCAGTAAGACTCTGATAGGCTTTGTTAAAAATTCAGGTTTGTAAAGGAGCAAACTGTAAGGAAAACAATGAGTATCCAGGGGGAACAGGCTAATTTCCTTTGCAAATAATTCATTTTTATACTGCGACTAGAGCTGTGTTACATGACATGTTTAGTCCTATACACTGTGACTATTCACAAAGCAATGTCAAGTGCTGGGATTTTACATGTTCATCTAATTTTAAAACAACAGTTAAACAATTGTTCAATTGAACTAAATTCCCAAGACCCAAGTCCAGTACCCTTAACCATTTACAGATTCCTGTAGTAAGCTTTTTATCTAAAAGGGGATTTTTAAATTCCCGTTAAATCTTCTACAACATATCCTCTTTTCAACTTAAGATTACAAATCATGTAATCACATGTGCATTGAGTTTTGAGTACCCTATTTCTAGCCTTTTTCTTTATGTATAACTATGCTAGTACCTTGCATTGATCATTTATTGAAAAAATCATTAATAAAAAAGTTTACAAAAATCTAATATCTTTATTCTGTGTAGAGATTTTAAATTTTTTTTAGTCAAACTGGACCTGATGAAGTGCTACTCTGCATAAAACACGTTATCCTGTTTTCTTAAAAAGATGTTAAAATGAGTAATGTGATGTGTTCCTGACGTTCTCCTACTCAGCACCACCAAGTTCTATATTTCTACCAGTGGATTTAGGGAAATGTAATTCCAAGATTACAACACTGAATACACATCTCTCCAATGCAGCAGGTGAGTGAGCCTTATGGAGAAAATATCTTCCGACTTGAGTTGTCAGTGCTTGCACAAATCTATAGGGTGATTGCATACTATATAATTTTTGCTTTTTCTACTACATAGTTTTGATAAGCTACATTAGGAAGAGTGCCTCTGGTTTCTCTTTTTTATTTTCTTGGTTTGCATGAAGAAAATTTATTCTGTGGGTAACTAAAAATTTCTCAAAACTAAATGTGTCATTTTTTTCATATTTTATATACAAATATAAAAATCTGGCTAAATGTCCCTTCTGAGAACCATACATTTTTTATTTTCCCAGCAACATAGCCATGAAGGTTTTTTTTTTTTTTTTGTCCTGTAGGGAAAGATGAAAATCAAGCAATTTTATTTCATTGACCAACATGTGGTTTCAGTAATTCCTTAAGCATGGTGTTCTTGCAGTTGCAACCTAAGTAATATTATATGTACACACTTCTTGAGATATATATATATATATATATATATATATATATATATATATATATATATATATATATATAATATATATATATATATATATATAATATATATATATATATATATATATATATATATATATACACATGTATTACCTTTTGTATATATTACCTTTTTCTTATAATTTACGGTATACTTACTTTGAAATTAACAAACATTCATGGGTCCCTGGGTGTGATCACATTTGGGAAAACCAATAGGAGACATCTAATCACTTAGATGCTTTAATCGTTATTCACGATGGCATCTAAAGCTTAAAATTGCCAATTATGGCAGGTGTGGCAGAAATTCAGCTGCTTATCACAGCTGTGGGCTGGCTGCCATCAGCCTTGTGATCATAAACGGTCCTCAATGGACTCTTGCCTAAAGAGTAGTGGGGGTTTAGGTTAAGTGATGATGTGACATACATTAACGTCATCGCTACAGACAATCACAAACTATTGTGGTGATGCTATCTTGTATGGCACGTGACTTCTGATGCCAGTGATTGGCTGCACATGTCACATGGACATACATCATATTTTTACTCCAGGAAAATAATTAAAAACTAGTAGGTAACAGTGGAGTGAGTCATTCGACAGGTAAGTAATCTTTGTTTAATTTATACCATTTACTAGAATTACTATAGACTGAAAATTTTAAAATATACATTTTTATTTGCAAGTAAGGAGTCATGTAGCTTTTCTCCTCAATAGACTACCAAGCTCGACCTCATCAGTGGACAAAAGTCATCATGGCAACCTGACACAGTTAACAGCTGATAAAAGGAAGCAGTGCAGCCTTCATTTGAGTAGGGTGTGGTAAAATAATCCTAAGTAATCAAACTGTATTCCAAATATTTTCAGCAAAAACAGTGCTGAAAACAAGGTTCCACTGTTTCCTTCAAAGACCAATAAAATGCCATAGAAATATTTTGTAAAAAGCTGAATCTGGTTACCTTTACAAATAACTCTGGACTGCACTAGTTTGATTTTTGCTATTGGACTCTCTGCTTATAACTCCTGCCAAAATGATGGAATATCTACACTTGCACATAGCAACCAATCAGAGCTCCCTTTTCATTTTTTCAAAGCACTATATCATTGAGAGGGGAGTTCTGATTGGTTGCTATGGGCAACAAGGAAAGTCTTAGACATAGACAGTTTTCATAAATGTCCCCCTGGTTGTTTAAATATGTCTGCATATTTTGAGTGTAATTGTGGAGTTGGGAAGGACCTCCATCTGTAGACAACGCTTGCTACAGCAATAATATTTTGCCTTTCACGTTGTGAGACTGTTAGAATGTAACTCACCATGGCAAAAAAGTAACATCTCATTATGCAAATGGAATATATACAATAGAACAAAAAAAGTATATAAATACATTTAAACTAATGTTGTGTTTTTCTAAATCAAGTAGAGTAAAAGTAATCACTCAATGTGGAGGAACAAAAATTAATTACCTGGTATTTTTAAAACAAATGGCAGAAAGTAAAAAAAAAAATGAAGATTACTTTGTGTTTTGATTACAGATAGAGATGGGCGAATTTCTCAAAAATTCGGTTCGGTCACTTCGCCGAATTTCCTGACAAAAATAAATTCGGTCCGAATTACTTCCGGATGAATCGCGTTAAAAAAACAGCTATTTCCAGGCTGCACAGAGCCTGCAGGGTGCTGTAGAACGTTGTGCCATGCTTAAATATGCAGAGGGAGCTTGGTTTGGTCTTCATACAATGTTGTGTTTTAGTATGACACGCAGATGACTGCCGCCACTCTTAGAATCGCTTCACTATAAAATTCCCTGGGCATTTAAGAGGGCAAAACTGACCAAAAAACTGAGGCGGGGATGTTGCCTGATAAAGTCATGCCAGCGAAAGCTGGAAAAACCAAGCTGAGAGCTCAGGTTGCAACATTAGTGACAGAGTGTGGAGGTGAAGGCGGCAGCCACAGCAGCATGAGGTCAGGCAGTGGCACAATGACATTCTGGAGGTGGCAAAAACAGGAATAGGCCACAGAGTGGCAGAATGATACAGTGTGGAGTTGACAGCATCAACAGCAGCATGAGGTCAGACAGTGGCACAATGACATTCTGGAGGTGGCAAAAACAGTAGTAGGCCACAGAGTGGCACAATGACAGAGAGTGGAGGTGACGGCAGCAGCAGCATGAGGTCAGAGAGTGGCATAATGACATTCTGGAGGTGGCAAAAACCGGAGCAGGCCACAGAGTGGCACAATGACACAGTGTGGAGGTCACGGCAGCAGCAGCATGAGGTCAGGCAATGGTACAATGACATTCTGGAGGTGGCAAAAACAGAAGTACCCCAAAGAGGGGAAATGACAGAGGGGAGGTGACGGCGCATCACATGAGGTCAGAGAGGGGCCAAATGCATTCGGGGGTGGTAAAAACAGTAGTAGGCCCACGAGTGGCAAAATGACACTGTGGAAGTCAGGGCAGCAGTGAAAGGTCAGCGTGGCAAAAGACATTAGGGAAAAGTGGCAAAAACGGAGTAGGTACAGAGGGGCAAAAATACAGAGAGGGGAGGTGAGGGGCAGCAGGAGCAACAGAAAAAGTCAGAAAGGGCACAATGACACGTGTGGATGTCACGGACCATAAAAGCACATGAGGTCATAAAGGGGGAAAATTTTCAGAAGTGGAGGTGGGTGGCAATCCCAGTCCCGGGAAAGATGGTTGGTGGAGACGGAAAAAACTGTCAGCAGATTGGGGCAGCAGGGGGGGGGCGGCATCAAAATTTGGTGGGGCAGGTTGTTTAAAACCCAGACTTTTTTCCCCCACTTTTTGGGTGAGGCGTCATGGCTGATGTAGTCTGACACCTAAGGCTTTGGTGTGTGAAAACCCGGCCGATCCCGCCGTTTCTTTTGAAAAAGGTCGTCTTTCCCCCATTTTTCCCTGGACAAGGGGTTCCCCCTTGGGGGGGTAACATGGCCCCCGCCGCACTGAAACCCCCTTGATGCCACACTAGGGGCCGGGCAGGACAGCTTCTCCACTAAAAAACTTGGCAAGTTGCGGCCCCAAACATTAGGTTTGGTCCCCAGTACCCCAGCGGATCTTCTAAGGGGGTGGCAAGGCTGCCCCAAAGGCCACCACCTGTTGGTTCAGGATGCTCCGGCCCCTCTGTGGGGTGATACCCCCCCCTCACAGGCAGTAAGGAAGTTCATCAGTGACTCCGACTTACGTTGCTGGTGATGGAGCGGGTCTGCTCCTACCCCCCACCTTTACCCCGCAGCCGCGGCAATATACGTGAGCGCTGAAGAAAACCCCCCCCGGGAGACCTGTCAGAGGGGGACATGCCGCCAAAAACAGCGGCCAACTGATACCGAGGATTTCCCCCATAGTATTGGTTTTTCTCCATTCAATGTTGGGAAAAAAAGGGTCCTTGTTGGACCCTAGCGGGGTTTCCCAAAGGGTGGAGAGCCCGAAGTCATCCCTCCGCGGATGCTGACTATTGGTGTCACTAGCCAGGAAAAAAAGTATGGAGGGCCATCGCACAAGTGATTTGGGGGCCCCGCCTCCCTCTCCATGTATATGCCACGGTGTTGCGGGTCATTGCCTTGTCTTTTCATCTCCATCTACCCCCTTTCCCGCTGCTCCTGCTCCCCCCTCCCCTCTCTGTACCTGGTAAAAACCATCATTTCACGAGAAAAAACTTCTTCTCCAATGTCCTCCTCCTCTCGTTCAGTCCCCACCGGCTCATGTGGCCCCCGAGATGTTGCCATATCTCCAGTCCCCCGCCCGACAATTTTTTTAGCATCCAAAGCATGAACAGTGGAATGACGTTATTCATCCCCTAATCCTGGGACTGACAAATAAGTGGCCTCCCGAAGGCCTCAACAAAGGAGGTGTCAGCCACTGGCTGCCCCTGGCGATTTTCAAAGTTACACGGGGAGTTTCCCCTGCCCCCCTGGGGTCATCAAAAAAACATTAATTTGGGCCTTTTTTCTGTTCATACATTCCCGTCCCAAAAATGTGCAGGCTGGAATTTTTCCAAAGGGGGGAAAACATCGCATACAAGTGTGTTGGGGGGGCCTTCCCGCTGCCGCAACCGAGAGGGTTTTTCCTGGCTTTGTAGGGGAAAGGATTGAAAAAATTTCATGCACATTTTCCCCCGGCCCTTTTCAATTTCCCAAGATCTGGGAAACTTCAGGGAACCTTTCACAACCAATTGGGAAAAAGGGGTGCCATGCAGGGCCCCATGGAAACCCTCCCCCTCGGTTTCAGGGGCGGACACAATTTTTTTTCCCATTGTCCGCAAACCAAAAGTTTTTCCCATTTTTCAATTTTTTGCGGAAAAAGCCCCCACATCCATTTCTTGCTGCATGACCGGAGCAAATTTTCCCCCCCCCTGTGGACTTCCCTTTTGCCGAAAAAAAGGCAAGTCAGGTGTAGAACTGCGTTTACAAACCCCTTTGCCCAACCCCATGTGGGAAAGATGGACAGTGCTTTTGGAGACTGAGATGGGGTTTTGGGGGGTTTGGGGGAGGAGAAGCGGACATTATCAAAGACCGCAGTTACAACGTGGAGGAGAAATTCGGGGTCTCCGGGCCCAAAAATTGTTTTTTTGGGGCCTGGGCAGGAAGGGACATTCAACCCCAAGGGCCGTAAAGGACATGTACTCCCGGGGGGGGGGGGGGGGGGGGGGGGGGGGGGGGTGGGGGGGGGGGCCCTTTTTTACCGTAGTTACAGCTCCAGACGTCCCGCTTGGCCCCCCCGCACCTTTTAACAAACCCATAAGCCCCAAAAACTCCCCACTTTTCCCGTTTTTACATATTTAAGAAAATGGGTGGGACTGCCCTTTTTGGAAAAAAAAATTTCGGGTTGGAACTCTCCAACCCCGGCTCGGGACAAGCCCCTTATTTTCCCCTGAATGGTGCAAAGCCACCATTTTTTGGGAAAAGGGGGGGACCCAGAATACCAACAACTTGGACCCGGGGCACGGTCGCTGCTGCACCTTTAAATGGGTTGGAAAGCATACTTTTTTTCCTCTTTGGAATCACCTCCTGAAAAACGCTGGCCCATGATATCGAGGAGCGGGGGTATCTGGGCGGGGGAAGAGGCAAAGAGAAAAAAGCTCCCTTCTGCAAAAGGTGGTGGGCCCCCTTTACTGGCTGCCAAAGGGATGCGTGCCCTGGCCCGCTGGCTGGGGGCGCGTCAGGAAAAGGGCCCCACAACTGAAAACCCCCCGTTTTACAAAGCAAGGCTGACCCCCACAACAAGACCCCCCATGCCCAAATCTCCCCCATCTATACTTTTCCCCCCTACTGCAAGAAGCAGGGATATTGGCCCCATTTCTTCGTTTTTCCCAAATACTGCTGACTGCCCCCCCCAAAATTGTTCCCTCCCGCTATATAGTGGCCTTTAACCCAGACCACCAAAAGTAGATCTCCCGGCTTAGCAAAACCCCATGGGACAGAGGGGGGTTTTAAAGGGCAGGTGAGGGCCCCCTGAAAAACCCCCCGGGCCATTCCAACTAAGGGTTGTGTCTTTTCCGTTTCCCCCCCGACTCTTGGCTGGGTTTTTCCCAAAATTTTAAACCGGGAGGAAAATGGATGACCTGTCAAACCAAATCAATAAAACCCTTGGGGGTTTTTATTTATTTCACAGCCGCTAGATAACAGTCAGTTGTGGCCCAAACCCAATACCCCGCCCGCACGTCCCCCCGGCCCTTTCCCGCGACCTGGGCCTGCTTCAGGGAAAGGTTTTTGCCCCCCCTGCCCCTCCCCCAGGGAAGAGGGCCCGCCCCCTTCCCGCCTTACATACGTTTTTTTTATAAAAATTTTCAACACTGTTTTTTAATGAAATATCCCGTATATGATAAAAACACACCCTGTATTTTGACCCAAATGAACCCATTTAAAAAAGCTTGGGGACCCCCTTTGGGTAAAAATTGGGGCCCCCACAAATGGCAAGGGAAAATTGACTTTTAAGTGCCGGGTTTTAAAAAAAAACCCCCCGTTAATTTTTTTGAATAAAAAAGCAAAAAACAGGCTTAATTAAAACCTTTTGGTAAATGAAATTTTGCCACAGAATTTTTCTGTGGCGGGGGAAAAACAAAGTTTTTTTTACTGAGTACAACTGCAGAAAAATACTTAAATTAACCCTTGGGATTTTAAATTGTGCAAAAGAATTTGAGCACCAAAAACTACCCGCCTTTGTAGCGTGGGTTTCAATGGCGTGTTTTTACCTACCCAACCCAAAAGGAAAACTTGTAATTAACCTTCCCCTTTGGGGAATTATGCAAAAGGGAAAAAAATTTTTTTTTGGCGGGGGAAAAAAAAAAAAGTTTTTTTTTTAGGGCACCAAAAGCAACAGAACAAGTTTAAATTTCCCCCCGAATGGGAAATTTTCCAAAAGAAAATTTAGCAACCCAAAAAAAGCAAACTTTGAAACGGGGTTTACAAAGGGGGTTTTATTTTACCGCTACACAAAAAGAGGAAAACTTGTAATTAAACCCTTTTGCTTGTGAATTTTTTGCTACAGGAAAAAATTTTTATTTTTTTGGGGGGGGAAATAAACTTTTTTTTTATTTACCACACAGCAAAAAACCCCCTTTAAATTTTTAACCCCCCGGGGGTAAAATTTTGCAAAAAAAATTTAGCAACCAAAAACTAAAAACTTTTTTAGCCCTGTTTTTCAATGGCCCTGTATTTTTCGCAAAACAACAAAGGAAAACCCTTTTCAATATAAACCTTCCCCTTTGGAATTAAACTACAGAAAAAAAAAAATTTTTTTTCCGATGCAAAACACCCTTTAAATTTAAATCAGCCCCAACACAAACAACTTTAAAAAAAAAACCCCCTTAAAAAAAAATTGCGCCAAAAAAATTGAACAGCCAAAAAAATTTCCAAAATTTTTTTAGCGTGTTTTCAATGGCGTTATTTTTTCACAACACAAAAAAGAGGAAAAAAAAAAAACTTGTAATTAACCTTCGCTTGGAATTTTTTGCTACAGGGAAAAAAGGGTTTTTTTGGGGGTTAAATAAACGGTTTTTTTTAGTCACCAAAAGGGGCCCCGAACAAACCCTTAATTTTAAACCCCTTTGGGTTTTAAATTGGTTTCAAAAAAAATTTTAGCAACCAAAAACTACGGCTTTTTTTAAACGTGTTACAAAGGCGTTTATTTTTTCCCCTACACAACAAGAGGAAAAAATTTAATTAACCTTCCCCTTGTGATTTATCTACAAAAAAAATTTTTTTTTTTTCCGGGAAAAAAGAAGGGTTTTTTTTAGTCACCACAACCCCAAACAACGTAAAAATTTAACCCCCCGGGGTACATTTCGTTTAAAAAAATTTTTAACAGCCAAAAATTACCAGCTTTGACGGTTACAATGCGGGTTAATTTTTTCCTACACAACAAGAGGAAAACTTGTAATCAACCTTTGCTTGTGAATTATGCCCACAGGAAAATGTATTTTTTTTTTGGTGAAAATAAACGGGTTTTTTTTTTGTTCCCAAAACAGCAGGCCCGAACAACCCCTTAATTAACCAAATTTGGGTGTAAATTGGGGCAAAAGAATTTAGCAGCCAAAAAAAGAAGTGGTTAAATTTGGGGATTGTAAAAAAAGCTGTTTTCCTTTTAAATTAAAAAACAACAAAGGGAACCCGGCTTAAATCACCCTTGGGTATTCCCAAAGTGCTGTTAGCATATAGCAAATTAAAAAGTATATGCAGCTGCACGGGAAAAGCACACTTTACTTTAAATCCAACACCCCCAAAAATCAGAAATAGAACTTAAGAAAACATCCCACTCCCCCGCTGAAAACCCCCCCCAAAAACGCGTATAAAAAGAATAATTTCATAAAACAAAACAGCCGCGGGAGGGACCCTTCCCAAACCCGTACAGTGAGGGCGGTTTTTAGGGTCCCCGCCGCCCCGGACCCTTTTAAAAAGTGGGGTGAAGTCAAAAAAATCCCGCCGGCACGATTTTGGGTTCATCCGCACATGCATGGGAGCTTTTCCCTTTTTTCCTCCCCAAAATCTTTGCCCCATGTAACCCATGTGCTTTCAGCCCAAAATCAAACAAAACACACTTCGTTCACCCAAACGAATACCCCCAAAGTTCCCACTTCGTTCCGAAACCAAAATTTTTTTTAAAAAAATTTTAAAACGAATTTCCCCCATCGATAGAATCAATTCCCCATCCCCCTAAATTTCAGAAACCCTTTAAACCCCTTAAAAATCACAAACCAAGTTTGGGATTTTTGTTTTTTAATTTTTTTCTCCCTGCATTCCAAGAGCCATAATTTTTTTTTTAAATTTTTTGCCTACCTAGCCATAGAAGGGGCTTATTTTTTGAGGGGCAAAAATTTTTTTTAAGGGTTTTCCATTAACCATAACCCTCTAATGGACGGAAAAAACCCCCCAAAAAATTTTATATGAATTGGGAAAAATTTAAAAAAAACCCTTTAAACCCCTTTTTTGAGGGGGTTTTTGTTTTTTTAGAGTACAAAACCCCTTCCCCGCATAAATGAGTTTATCCGGATTTGCGGTCAACCCGATTTCAGTGATAAACCAAAAAATTTTTTGCGGTTTTCCTTTTACTTTTGTACCTTAATAAGAAAACCTTTAAAATTTTCCATTAAGGTCCATGGTTTTAAAAATTTTCCCTTTGGGTTTGGGACCAGTTTTTCAAAACCCGAAAACCAGCTGCAAAACAGTGCCGTGGGGCCTAAAAGTGATCTGAAGATCACTGATACAGGTTTCCTATGGGAAAAGTTAAAAAACTAAAAAAAAGTAAAACATAATCACAAAAAATAAAATAAAAACATGCACACAGCCCTTTTCCTTTTTCCAGATGCTAATCATGTTACACAACTACCTATAATATGTCATGTAGAAGTTAGGCGCGATTCGTTTTTAACGAAGTGGAATCTGTTTAGAATTTCAGGAAATATTCGGTTCGAGTAACGAAAGCGAAAACTTTGGGGTGATTAGCGGGAACGAAGTGTGCTTTCATTGATACAAATGGCTGCGAGGCACATGGCGTTACATGGGGCAAAGCACTCTGGGAGGTAGAAGGCATAGGCTGCCTGACATGTGCAAAGATGAAGCCAATCAGAGACCGGCGGATTCTGTGACGTCCACCGCACTAGATAAGACCGAGCGCGCCGCTGGGAGCTCACACCTCATCTTCTCTGTACTGACAGGAAGGTGCTGCCTGCTGCGGTTGATTGCGCTTTCTGCAAGAACGATTTTTACACAGCGATTTTTGTGGGGTGTCTCAGCTTGTCTCAGAGACTGTTCTCTGAATGTTCTTTTTCTGATTTTTGGGGTTATTGGATCTGAAATCCGGTGTGGTCCATGTGCAGCTGCATATACATTACAATATCCAAGTGGGATCTAAGCCAGTTCCTGTTGTATTCATTTAAAGAATACAGCGTTGTTTTTACAATACAATACCACTTCATTTGCGGTGCTCAATTCTATTGCGCATTGACATCCAGGGGTTAATTAAGCGTTGTTTTGATGGTGTGCTGACAAAAAATAAACCAGTCTTTTTTTCAACGCCAAACTATATATTTTTTTTTTGGAATCCTAATTCAAAGCAAAGGTTTATTACAATTTTTTTCTCTTGTTGTGTTTTGTGGCGTAGAAAATACGCATTGTAACACGCTACCAAGCTACTAGTTTGTGGTGGCCTCAATTCTATGCGCAATTTTACATCCAGGGGTTAATTAGCGTTGTTTTGCTGGTGGCTGACAAAATTAAAAAACTTCCTTTTTTCAACGCCAAATATATATAATTTTTTTTTGGTAAGCCTAATTCACAAGCAAAGGTTAATTACAATTTTATCTCTTGTTGTGTGGCTAGAATATACGCCATTGTAACACGCTACAAAGCTACTTGTTTGCGGTTATGGCTAAAATTCTATGCGCAATTTACATCCAGGGGTGTAATTATGCGTGGTTTTGCTGGTGTGCTGACCAAAAATAAACCGTTCTTTTTTCAACGCCAAATTTTATATTTTTCTTTGTAGCCTAATCCTAATTCAACAAGCAAAGGGAATTACAATGTTATCTCTTGTTGTTTGTGGCGTAGAAAAATACACCATTTTAACTCGATACAAGCTTCTTAGTGTGGTGGCTCGATTCTTTGCGCTAATTTACATCCAGGGTTAATTAAGCAGTTGTTTATGCTGCTGTGCTGGACAAAAATAAACCGTTCTTTTTCAACGCCAAATATATATAATTTTTTTTTTTGGGGGTAGCCTAATTCACAAGCAAAGGTTAATTACAATTTTATATGGTGTTGGGTGGGGTTGTAGATAGAACATTGTAACACTCTACAAAGCTACGAGTTTGTGGTGGCTCACAATTCTATTGCTGCATTTTACATCCAGGGGGGTTAATTAAGCGTTGTTTGCTGGTGTGCTGACAAAAAATAAACAGTCTTTTTCAACGGCCCAAATATATTTTTTTTTTTGGTAAGCCTAATTTCACAAGCAAGGTTAATTACAATTTTATCTCTGGTTGTGTGGCGTAGAAAATACACCCTTGTAACACGCTCCAAAGCTAGTAGTGTGTGGTGGCTCAAATTCGTATTGCGCAATATAACATACATGGGGTTAATTAAGCGTTGTTTTGCTGGTGTGCTGACAAAATATAAAAACCGTCTTTTCAACCGCCAAATTATATATATTTTTTTTTGGAGCCTAATTCACAAGCAAAAGTTAATTACATTTTATCTCTGTTGTGTGGCGTAGAAAATACACCATTGTAACACGCACAAAGCTAACTAGTTTGGTGGTGGCTCAATTCTCATTGCGCAAATTTTACATCCAGGGAGTTAATTAAGCGTTGTTTTGTGCTGTGCTGACAAAAATTAAACCGGTCTTTTTCAACACCGAAATTTATACTTTTTTCTTGTAGCATAATTCACAAGCGAAGGTTAATTATTAAGCCTGTTTGTGCTTTTACATTTAGTTTAAAACACACAGTGCTTGTAACGACACATATCAAGTAATTTTCCTGGACATTTGTGCGAGCGCAATTTATATCCAAGTGGTTACCCAAGCTTGTTACTGGGATTCATTTGGACGTCAAATACAGGGTTTGTATATTTTTCATATACAGATAGGCTTCATCAAACAGTGTCCTGTACATTTTAGAACAAACAGTATGTCAGACAGCGCGGGTGGCAGGGCTTGCAACTGCGAGTGGCTGCGTTGCACAAACATTCTGAAACGGGCCCAGGTCGCAGCACAGCCATGGGGGATCCGTGCAGCAGGGAGTCACTCAGGTGAGGCACACAACTGCCGCTGTACAATCTAGCGGCCGTTTTGGTGTGTGTTGGATCAGCAACCATGGGTTTAGATTGGGTTGACTAGGTCATCCTTCTTCTCCCAGATGACTATCTGACAACCCCAGCCAAGAGTCGGTGGACCTCAGACACAACACTTAGTTGATGCCCGGGAGCGGGTCAGCGGCCTCACTGTCCTCAGCCCGCCTCTGTCCCATACCAGTTCCCTAAGCCAGGGATCTACTATGTGGTCTGGGCTCAGCGCCCTTATTTTTAGCGAGATGAACAATGTTGAGGGAGGGCAGTTCAGACAGCTACTTGGCAGCGAAAGAATGGGGATATCCCCAGCTTCTTGCAGTAGGCGGCAAAGTATAGATGTGGAGTGTGGCATGGGAGGTCATGTGGGTGAGAAGGTCAGCCTCGGCTTACAACGACCGGTGATGAGGACAGTAAAATAGTGCAGATGAAACACAATAGATGATGATGTATGCCGACCGCACTTGGGAGCAGGGGTGAAGCCAAGGGCGTCATATGGTCAGGAGAAGAGGGCGTAGCTTGCGCAGTCAGCAGCGGCGCAGCCAGCAGTGGGGTTGTGTGGCGTAAGTCAGCAGGGTAGCAGCAGTGTGAGGTCGGGAGCCAGGGCTCGGCGGGTAGAAAAACCCGCTTCGCAGGTCCAAGACAGTAGCGGCACACAGGGGCTCTGTCGTACGGGCAGCGGCGCGATGTAGTCACTCAGTGCGGGAGCGGTTGGCGGTAAAATCTGCTACTCGGCGGGATGTGGCAGTTCTATTGCTAAGACAACCGGAGGAGCCGGGAATTGGGTATATTGTAGAATCTGTGGGCAGGAAAGTGAAGCGTGGCCAGGGAGCTAACGTTGGCACAACGGCCTGCGTCAACACATGCAGCGTCACCATCCGGTGGCCTGGGAGAAAGAAACGTGGCTCAGATGTTGGTGGTCCATCTGCCGCTGAGCAGCAGCAGCAGCGGACAGTGGCTCGCATGCCATTTAAGCCAGTCAAGGCTCCACCACCTCTGCAGAAGGCCAGCGTTTCTCTTTGACATCCTTCTCCCGGTCCAATGCCTCCCTGCTCCTCGCTACTTCATGGGCCAGCGTCGTTCAGAGAGGCGATTGTAAAGAGACAACAGTATGCGTCCAACCATTCTTAGGTGCAGCAGTGACGTGTCCATGTCCAAGTTGTTCGGTACTGCAGGTTCCCTCCCTTTCACAAATGGTGGGACTCTTGCACAATTCAGAGAACTACATGGCTTGTGCCGTGAAGAGATGGAGAGTTCCAAGCCGTAATTTCTTTTCCAAAAAGCTGTGCCAGTACCCAGCACTCATAAAATATGTAGACAGATAAGTGGTCCAGTCCTTGGCTTAACGGTTTGTTCCAAGGTACAAGGCAGCGCGGAAGTATGGAGCTGTAACACGGTCAGGGACCAGTACATGTCCTTTACGGCCCACGGGTAATGAGCTTCCTGCAAAAGGAACACCCAAAAACTTGGACAGGAGACGCCGCTTTCTCTCACGTTGTTCAAACTGCTGCTCCTGCGCCGCAATGTCCGTCTCCTCTCCTCCACCACCACACATCTCAGCCTTCACAAGTAACTGCTCCATCATACCACATGTGTAGGGCACAGCGGTGTCACGCAGTTCTAAACCTAGCTTGCACGGCCGAACGAAGTCACACAGGGGAGGAACTGCTCCGCGTCATGCTTGCAGCTAGAAATCGATGTGTGGCTTTCTCAGCCGCCAACTGCAAAATCGAACCATGGTGACGGACAATGGGAGAACTATGGTGTCCGCGTGCCTGCACGAGGAGGCATGGTCCGATGCGCCTGATGGACGCACGGTTCAATCTGTTGTAAAATAGGTTCCTGAAGTCTTTCCCGATCTCAGAACATTCTGAAAATGGCAGGGATACTGTGCAAGCAAACTTTTATCCATTCATACAAAGCCAGGAACACCGCTCCTCGAGTTGCAGCGGACAGAACGGGCGCCTCCCCCCAACACGATCTGATATGAGATGTTTACACCCGATGGAAGTCCAGCCTGCACATGTTGGACCGACTGTGCATGAACTGAGAAAGGCCAATAACGATTTTATGATGATCCAGGCAGACAGATGTACTCACCTGTGTAACTTTGATGTCAGCCTGTGGCTGCTCATGCGTGCCACTGCCGTTTGTGAGGCCATTCGAGAAGGCAACGGTAGTTGTCAGTCGCCAGGGATTACGGGTTGTATAACGTCATTCACTGCTTCATGTCTGGACAGATGCTGAAAAATCTGGTCTGGGCCAGGGGGTGAGATTGTGGCGACTTATCTCGTGCCACATGAGTCCGGTTGGGACTGAAAATGGAGGGGGGAGGAGGAGGACATTGGAGCAGAAGCATTATGTATGGGTGAAATGAGTGGATTTTCTACCCATGTGAACAAGAGAGGAGAGACAGGGAGCAGCTGGAGGAGGTGGATGGAGTTGAGGAAGACGAGGCAGATGACTCCAAGCACCGTGGACAGTATACAGTGGAAATGGAGGCAGGGGTAGCCCTCGGAGTCATCTTGTTGCAGATGTCCCGCAGCTTGCTTATTTGCCTGGCTGTGTGACAGCCGAATAGTTCAGCATCCGCAGAGGGATGCACTTCTGGCTATCCACCCGATTGGACCCTCGCTACCGGTCAAAATGGGAGCTTTTTCCAGCCTATTGAGAGGGAAGACAAACTCAAATACTATAGGGAAATCTCCGTAATCAGTTCGGCCGCGCCTTGTGCGGCATCGTCCCTCCTCTGACAGGTATGACCGGGGGGTTCCTCAGCGCTACGTACTACTGCCGCGGCTGATGGGGGAAGGTGGGGGGGTAGGAGCAAGTACCAGCTTCCCATCAGCAGTAACCTCCGTCTGGAGTCACTAATGAGCTGCTTCATTCCCCCGCCTAGTGAGGAGGGCAGTCACCAGCAGCAGCTGCAGCAGGACATGGAGCATTCCCTGAACCAACTGGTTGTGGCCTACTTGGACAGCACTCTGCCACCCCAGTTAGAAGGTTCAACTGGACTAATGGCAGCCAAACGGATGTGTCGGCCGGCAACTTGCCGAGAGTTTGCAGTGGGGAGGAAGCTGTCCTGCCCGGCCAGTAGTGTGGCATCAGAGCGGGGTGTTCCTGAGCGGCGGGAAACAATCGTTACCCCAAGGAGAAACCGCTAGTCCACGGGCACTGTTGAACGACTGACCGTTGTCAAGATGAATAAGGCGTGGATCGGCACAGGATTTCAACACCACCAATGCCTTAGGCGTCAGTTCTGGGTTCAAAACTACCTGCCTCAGCACTATTCTGATGCGCCCACCGCCTGATGCCACATCTGCGGATAGTTTCTCATCTGCCTACCACCGTTCCTTTCCAGGGACTGGTATTGCCACCCACCTCAAACTCTCTGTCATTGTGCCACCTCTATGTGCTCATGCTGCTGCTGCTGTCGCTGTTGCCGGTGATATACACACTGTGTAATTTTGACACTCTGCGGCCTGTTACTGTTTTGCCACCTCCAGATTGTCATTGTGACACTCTCTGACCTCATGCTGTTGCTGCTGTATTCACCTCCACTCTCTGTCATTGTGCCACTGCCTGACCTCATGCTGCTGCCGCCGTGACCTCCGCTATCAGTTATTGTGCCGCTCTGTGGCCTAATACTATTTTGCCCCTGCAGAATGTCATTGTGCCACTCTCTGACTCATGCTGCTGCTTGTTACTCCTGTCGTGCCCTCCACACTGTGTCATTGCTGCCACTGTCTGTCCTCAATGCTCTGCCGTGGCTGCTGCCGTGTCCTCATCACTGTGGCCTACTCCTTGTTTTGCCACCTCCAGGAATTTGTCATTGTGCAGTATGACCTCATGCCTGCTGATGTGGCTGCTGCGTTGCCCTCCCACACTGTGTCATTGTGGCACTGTCTGACTTATGTGCTGCTGTTGCTCCTGCCGTGTGCCCTCCACACTGTGTCATTGTAACCACTCTTTGGCCTACTCCTTTTTGCCAGCTCCTGAAATTTGTCATTGTGCCACTGCATGACCCTCATGGCTGCTGCCACCGTGACTCACACTGTGTCATTGTGCCACTCTGCGGCCTGGTTACTGTTTTGCCCTTCCAGAATGTCATTGTGCCACTGTCTGATCATGCTGCTGTGGTGCCGCATGTCACCTCCACACTCTGTCACTAATGTTGCCACCTGAGCTCTTCAGTTTGTTTTTTTCCAGTCTTTTGCTGCCATGACTTTATCAGGGCTCGTTCCTGCTTCAGTTTTTTGGTTCAGTTTTGCCCCCATAAGTGCCAAGGGCATTTTATTTTTATAGTGAAAGCGATTCTAAAGCGCGGCAGTCAATGTCGTGTCATACTAAAACACAACATTGTAATGAAGACCAAACCAAGCTCCCTCTGCATTTTTAAGCATGGCACAACGTTCTACAGCACCCTGCAGGCTCTGGGCAGCCTGGAAATAGCTGTTTTTTAACGTGATTCGTGCCGAAGTAATTCGGACCGAAACGAATTTTTGAGAAATTCGCCCATCTCTAATGTCATGGCCCAGTTCTAAAAAAACTATGGAACACCTGTGCGGCCAAAATTCACAATACACCCCTTGATGAGAGTCATAAGGGTGTTGAATACAAGATGGAGTGACTTCTGGAAGGTTTCTTTGGGGGCATTTAAATATGTGCTAGTGAGGAGCTACCTACTGCCATGGCTGAATACTGTTTAACACTACTCTGTATAGTGTAAAATTTCAAACAACTCACAAAATCTATTTCCTGTTTTAGGTGAAGCATTGGGAGTTAATCTGAGAAACTGAGAATTGATATACAATATAATAAAAAAAGAACTATTTCCTTTCAAATGATTACAATGCTGTTGAAGAATAGTTAATCTGCACAGTTCCTGTCTTTAAAGTGTAGTTACTTTCATTGAACTAGCTGCATTAAGCATAACTACTGCAATTATTAACTTATATTTATAAAGGGTAAAGGTGTACATTAACAGCAATAAAAAGATAGCTAACGTTATATAATCGCTGTAAAAGCATATCTATTGCAGCATCCGTATAAGCAAGTTATTAGGGGCTGCAAGATTACATTAATGCCAATTTACAAAACCACTAGAATTTCCTTTAGTATTTGTGCCTATCAGTGTCTTATGCATGCCCAATCAGATTAGTTGAGTGCATATACTGTTAGTGAAAACTAATACTAAAATGAAACACAATCAATTTGAGCCAGCGGAAGAAGGCAAATTCAGTAACACATTTACACTGTATTAACTACTAAGTGTCCTTTTCTCTCTGCTTTCAATAATGTTTGTACAAATACAGTTCTACACTTTGCTAAAATGCAAGAGAGAAAAATGAAGATTTTTAGAGATTTTTATTTATTCATCAAATTTCAGCTGTGTATTTTAATCTAATTCATGTCATAGTATATGTTAGTGACTGGTATTAAGACCCAGTAAGTCCTTATGTGCTATAATTGTTTACTGATTTATTAAATAAATACAAATAAAATTAAAAATTACAAATAAAATTAATCATTGGAAATTTGAAAGCTGATCATCAGCTCTCTTGACCTTATTGGTTTAGTAAATATTTCTATACCATATGATATAGCAACGCTGGAAAATTCTGTGCTAGAACTTGTGTCATTTCTGTTTTTTTTGTCAGATGTTACAATTCCATTGACCAAAAGGCAGAGTTTTAAGACTTTCCAGCGGTGAGCCCAGTTTGACACTATTAGCACTTATTAACCCAATAAGAATCAAGCATTTTTTTCATCACATTTTTCTCCCACCTTCCAAGAGCCATAACTTTTTAAATTGTTTTCATCTATATAGACATATGAGGGCTTGTTTTTGTGAGACAACATGTACATTGTAATGATGTCATTGACCCTAACATATAATGTACAGGGAATTCCCCAAAAAAGGGATGAAATGTGACTGCACCATTTTTATGGGGTTTTGTTTTTATATAATTTACTCTTTGGTATAAATGATGTTTCCTTTTTTCTGCCGGTCGGAATTATTACACTGATACTATATAAGTAAGGTTTCCGTTATGTTTGTACTTTTAATAAAATAAAGACCTTTGCTACGTGCTTTTAAATCTGTGCTTCAGCAGGATATTCTGTGATCAATGACTTGTTCTTCCACCAATGAACCTGAATGGGGGTGCATTTTTTGCAAGCTGAAGTTTACTTTTTAATGGCATCAATTTGGGATACATGCAACTTTTTGATCACTTTTAATTCCAATTTTTGGGACATAAAATGACCCCATAAAAAAATCACTATTTTGGCGTTGGGATTTTTTTTCTTGTATGGCGTTTACCATATGGGATAAATAATGTTAACTTTTAATATATTTTAATACACAACCCTTTTAAGGATGCAAGGATGCTAATTATGTGTAACTTATTTTTTTTTCTTTTTTGCAAAATGTCAAAAGGGGTGTGACTTGAACTTGTATTTTTTTTTTTACTTATACATTTAGTCCCCTTAGTGTACTTGACCATTAGGGGTGCAAAGATCAGTACACCATTTTGCATTATGTAGATATTATGCAGAAAGGTGTACAAAGATGGTGATAGGAGCAGTAAGATTGCAGCCATGAAAGCCTTCATTAGGCTTTTAGCTACTATAGCATCCACTATGCACCCTACAATCTAATTGCGTTGGAGGTTGGGGAAGGAGGACAATTGGCAGGAAAAAATAGTGCCCAGCACCACTAGAAAAATTTAAAACAAAAGATACAGCACCGCAAAAAAAAAATCAAAATACAGTGTTTCAAGCTCAGAAGTATGATCCAAATCCTTCAAATATCTGAAAATATGAAAAAAGCAGCACCACCACAGTATAATCAAAATAGTGATTTAATCACCTAAGTCCATACAAGCAACGTTTCATCAACTCCATGGAGTCATTTTCAAGCAAGTGTGTTCAGGATAAGCATATCCTTATATACAAGTGTGCAATTACATTATTAAGATATACAATTACATGATTAAAAAGTGATACAAAAATACATGAATAATAATACATCAAGCAATACAAAGAAGTGACATTAAAAGTGCAGTGTTATACAAATCATATAATTAACTTGCACTTTTAATGTCACTTCTTGTATTGCTTGATGTATTATTATTAGAGATGGGCGAATTGATTCTAACGAAGTGGAATTCGTTTAGAATTTCAGGAAAACTTCGGTTCCTGAAAAGAAGTCGAAATTTGGGTCTTCGGGTGAACGAAATGTGCTTTTTATTGATAAAATGGGGGCGAGCACATGCGTACATGGGCAAAGCACTCTGGGGGGACAAGGCATACCCGCAACATGTCAAATGAAGCCAATCAAGACCGCGGGATTCTGTTGTCACCGCACTATATAATCCGGGCGGCGCTGGGAGCTCAACCCTCTCACTGTAAATGATCATGGAAGGTGCTGCCGGGCTGATCGTAAGCGAAGATCTTACTGAAAGAACTTTTTTATAACCATTTTTGTGGGGGTCTCACTTTCTCAGAACTGCTTCTCTTAATTTCTATTTCTGATTTTTGGGGTATTGATCTGAAACCTTTCGTCACTGCGCATAACATTTTAAGCTATCTCTCACGCACATTGAATATCCAAGGGGAAACTAAGCCAGTTCCCGTTTATTCATTTTTAAAAAAACAGCGTTTTTTAAAACAAAATACCCCTTCATTTTTGGGTCTCAATTCTTTCGCAATTTACACCAGGGGGTTTAAATTTAGCGTTGTTTTTCTGCTTGGTGACCCAAGAAACCGTCTTTTTCACCGCCAAAAAAAAAAATTTTCCTGTAACTAATTCACAAGCGAAGGGGAATTACAATTTTTTTTTCTTGTTTTGGGAGCGTAGAAAAAAAATGCCATTGTACACCTACAAACTCGTAGTTTTTTGGTTGCCAATTGTTTGGGGCAATTTTCATCCAGGGGGAATTTAAACATTGTTTTTCTGCGTGTACTCCAAAAACCTCTTTTTTCACTGCCAAAAAATACAATTTTCCTGTAGCCTAATTCACAAGAGAAGGTTTTTTAAAAAAATTTTCTCTTTTTTGGGGGCGTAAAAACAAAGCCATTGTAAAACCTCAAACCGTAAAATTTTTGGTTTCTCAATTGTTTGGCGCAAACACATCCAGGGGGTTAATTAAGTTTTTTTTTTCTCTTGGTGACAAAAAAAAACCGTCTTTTTCAACGCCAAAAAAAAAAATTTTCCGCACATAATTCACAAGCGAAGGTTTTATTACAATTTTTTCCCCGTTTTGTAGCGTAGAAAACACCCATTTTTTAACACCTACAAAGCTCGATTTTTTGGTTGCTCAATTTTTTTGGCGCAAAATTTACACCAGGGGGGAATTAACGTTTTTTTTCTGCTTGGTGACAAAAAAAAACCGTCTTTTTTAAAACCCAAAAAAAAAAAATTTCCTGCAGCAAATTCCAAACAAGTTAATTACAATTTTTTTTTCTTGTTGTGTACGTAGAAAACACGCCATTGTAAAAACCTCAAAACTCGTATTTGTGGTTTCTCAATTGTTTGCGCAATTTCATCCAGGGGTTAATTAACGTTGTTTTTTCTCTGTTGACAAAAAAAAACCTGTCTTTTTTACCCCAAAAATTACAAATTTTTTTGTAGTATAATTTACAAACAAGGTTAATTACAATTTTTTCTCTTTTGTGTACAAAAAACATGCCAGTAACACCTACAAAGCCGAAATTTGTGGGGTTTCTCAATTTTGCAATTTACATCCAGGGGGGTTTTTTAAGCGTTGTTTTTTTTTGGTATGATCCAAAAACCTCTTTTTCCCCTGCCAAAAAATACAATTTCCTGACTTAATTGACAATAGAAGGGTTTTTAAACATTTTTTTTTTTTTGTGTTAGATAAAAACAGCCATTGTAAAACACTACAAAGCTCTATTTTTGGGTTTCTCAATTTTTTGGCGCAATTCACACCCGGGTTTAAATTTAACGTTTTTTTTTCTGCTGTGGGGACAAAATAAACCGTCTTTTTCAAACCCCAAAAAATTTCAATTTTTTTTTACAAAAATTCACAACAAGGTTAATTCAAATTTTTTTCCCTTTTTGTGTACTAGCAAACACCCATTTAAAACGCTACAAACTCGTAGTTTGTTTGCTCAATTGTTTGGCGGGGAATTCAATCCAGGGGTTAATTTCGTTGTTTTTCTGCTGTGGTGACAAAAAAAACCTCTTTTTCACGCAAAAAAACAATTTTCCTTTCATAATTTTACAACGAAGGTTAATTAAAATTTTTTCTTTTTGTGTTTGCAAAGGCCCAAAACGCCCCATTTGAACCGCTCCAAAAATCCGTATTTTTTTAATTTTTTCGAATAATCCGGGGTTAATTAACATTGTTTTTCCTTGGGGGACAAAATAAACCGCTTTTCACCCCAAAAAATTAAAATTTTCCCCTTTGCAAATTTACAACGAAGGGAATTAACCAATTTTTTTTCCTCTTTTTGTGTAGCGAAAAAAACAACCCTTGTA
>JAODAL010052897.1:0-25667 GCA_025379985.1 Phyllomedusa bahiana
TATACCAAATTTCCCCTTGGGGGGAAAGGGAAAGGTGTAAAAAAGTAAAAAAAAAGTGAAAAAACCTAAAACACAAACACGAAAAATAAAATAAAAACACGTACACAGCCCTTTTCCCCTACACAAACGCCAATCGCCCCCAAAAAGTACACATATTTGGTATCGCCGCATGTGTAATGACCCACTCTATAAATATGTCATGTTAATTAACGCATACTGTGAACGGCGTAACAAAAAACAGTCACAGAAGTGCGGTTTTTGTTCATCCCGCAGCACATACAACGGAATATAAAGTGATCTAAAACTCTTATAATCACCATAGTCATGCATATTAAAACGTCACTTCATCCCGCAAAAAAAGTCCTTGTTAAGCTTTTTATACAGAAAAATAAAAAAGTTAAGGCTATCAGAAGACAGCAATGCATAAATATTGTTTTACACAATAACATAATGTTTTGAACATAAAAAAACTATATAAACTGGGTATCACCGTAATCATCTTGACCCAGAGTAAAACTAACTTGCCATGTATATTGCACGGTGAGCACTGTTAAAAATAAAAATAAGAAACCCTACTAGGATTGCAGTATTTTCTTGACCCTGCCTTCTAAAAAACGGATTTAAAAGCGATTTAAAAGATTTGTCCCTCCAAAAATGATACCAATAAAAACTTCAACTCATCCCACAAAAAAAGCCCCTACACAGCTCCGTAAACAGAAAAATAAAAAAGTTATGGCTCTCAGACTATGGCGACACAAAAACGTGTTTTCTTTTTGAATAAAAGTGTTTTTGTTGTGTAAAAGCAGTTAAACATTTAAAAAAATACAAATTTGGTATCGCTGTAATCGCATCGACCTGCTGAGTAAAGATAGGATGTAATTTATACTGCATGGTGACCGCTGTAAAAAATAAAAATAAAAACACTACCAGAATTGCTGTGTTTTGTTCAAAATGCCTCACAAAAAACCTTAATAAAAAGTGATTAAAGCACCATATGCCCCCCATAATGGTAGCAATAAAAAACATCAACTCATCCCGCAAAAAAGCCCATAATCAGCTCCGTATACAGAAAAATAAAAATGTTATGGCTGCCAGAATAGGACAACATAAAAACATAATTTTTTATAAACTCATTTCTATTGTGTAAAAGTAATAAAACATAAAAAACTATGTAAAATGTATATCATTGCAATTGTACCGACCCCCATAGTAAAATTATCCTGTCTTTTTTCCCGTACAGCAAACACTGTAAAAATGAAGCCCAAAAAACAATGGCGAAACTGCGTCCCCTCCCCCCCATTTTCATGGCCCAATGCTGAAAAAACTATGGAACACATGTGTGCCCAAAATGCACAATATACCCCTAGATGAGATCCATGAGTGGTGTTGAATCCAAAATGGGGCAACTTCTGGAAGTTTTCACCTGTTCTAGTACTTTGGGGGCTTTGCAAATGCAACATGGCCCCACCAAAATCTGCGTTCCAAAAGCCAAATAGCGCTCCCTCCCTTGTACGTCCTGTCATGCGCCACAACAGCAGTTTACACCCGCCTATAGGGTATTGCCGAACTTGTAAGAAATTGGAAGAAATTGCGTAACACAATTTGGCATGCTTTTTTCATGTAAAAATGTAATATTTTCAGCTAAAATTGCAGATTATTGGATACATTTTTTTTTTTAAATTTTCAGAGCCCAACGCTAAAAAAACCTGTGGGGTTGATATACTCACTGCACCCCTGGATATATTCCTTAAGGGAAGGAGTCTATTAAGTTTTAGCACCTCAGGGTGTCTGCAAACCTCAAATGGCGCCTAAATAAAATTGGTGATGAAAATTGGGGACCCGCGTCCGGTGGGTTGCTCCCCCTTTTTGGGGGTTTGTGTTTTAGCCAAATAGCGCACTATGGAAATATGGGATATCTCTGAAAAGCCCCCAATCTGGGAAAAAATGAATAAAATTGAAAATCTGCAAAAAAAAATGAAAAACTTTAAAATTTTTACCTCCCCTTTCTTTAATTTTTTGTGAAATATTAAAGGGGGGAAAAACTTCCTAAATGCTTTTTTTTAAAAACTTTAGGGGTCTAGTTTCTTAAATTTTGGGCATTACAGGGGATCTAACATACAGGTCCCTCAAAAACCACGTAGAACTGGGCTGGTCCAAAAAAAAAACTATTTTGCTAATTTTGGAAAATTGAAAAATTATAATAAATTTTTAAACCCCTTTAAAGTGGTAAAAAAAACTTTAAAAAAGATTCCAACCTACAGTAAAATATGGTAGATGTAGTTTAAACTATTTTGAGTGGAATAAAAATCTGTTTACACGCAGAAATTTTTGAACTTTTAAAAATCGCTAATTTTTGCAAATTTTCATGATGTTTTAATTTTTTACAAATAAACAGGGTTTTTTTGGACCCAAAATGTTTTCTTCTTAAACACAATGTGTCACAAAAAAACAATCTCTGAATCACGGATAGGTAAAAGTGAAAAAAAGGGGGAGACTTCGTTCCCGGGCGTGCATGAGGAGGGGCGCCCCTCTCCCGCAATTTTCCCCCCCCAAATCCTCTCACTCCTCGGCGGGGGCCCCAACTAGCCCCCACAGATGGGCTACTTTCCCCCCTGCTCTCCGGCGAAGGGTGGATGGACAGGATGCCCTCAGGAGGGGGTCAAAGGGACGCACCCCCCTCGCCGGCCCGCCACCCGGGGGGATTCCAACATGGGGCCAGGCCACGGCACCCGGGAGCTTGCACTCAGCGCTTCCCACTTTACCATGGCAGTGTGCATCGCCCTTGGGCATTGCCTCGTGCCCAAGCTGCTCCCACCCTGGTTTTAAAAGGCCCTTAGTCATTGAGGGGCCCCGTCTAAGCCCCTGAGCTAGGAGCTATTGAGTGTCCCTGCAAGCATCCCTGACCGCTGCAGAATGATGTCCGCCCCCAACACGGTTTGGGACGAACTAGAGCACAAGGCGCTCCCAAAAAGCTGAAATGAATCTCCCACCGCAAAAACCTCATGTCACAAGCCAAGACATTCTTTATGCCTTTAGGGACCTGGGAAAAATCGCTCTCGCGGGAGAAACCCCCGGATAGTGGGCCTCTCTGAAAACATCAAACAGGGATCTACAAGGCCTCCCAAAACCGGGCCCTTTTAACCCCGGGGGAATAACCGTAGCTGGGGGGGTCGAGAGGGTGACCGCATTGGCCTTGAATCCCCTTCGGGCAAAAGTGGGCGCCCAGCGAAAGAAAACCGCGGCCCCGTTTTTTAAGTTTTGGGATTTATTGACAAAACAAACATTCAAAAGCTTCGCAAAAGGGGGCAAAGACCCAAAAATATTTGAGGACTTTTTTTTGGAATTCGGGAGAGGGGAGCCTTCGCAAGACCTGTTCCTTTTATTCCCAAGAAGACCCGGTTCCAACTTCTGTCCCCGGCCACTTTGAAGGTCCCCCTTCCCCTGACCCCGCCCCAAAGTACTTCATTTCCCCGAGAATGCAGAAAAAGCCCTGCGTTCTTGGGACTCTGGCCTTTTTCCCACGACCACCTTCCATTGGGGGCAACGGATCTTCATCATCCCCCCCCGGCTTTTCTCCACCCTGGGACCCGGAATCTTTCGAGTTCCCGCCGTTTTCCTGAGCCCCCCCGTCCCGGGACTTTCGGTGATAATCAGTCGGACCGGGGCCGGAGAAATTTTGACAAAGGCCGCTGTCATGGCCCAACAGTCGCCCCCCCCCCCTCCCTCTCCATTTCCCCCCCCCCCCTCCCCCCCCTTGTGTGTTTAAACCCCCCATCCCCCTTTCACCCAAAGGGACCCACATTCGCTAGTGTTTTTGCCCTTTACTGAATTTGAAAAAGATGTAATTTTTTTACTGTTGTATTTGGGTTTGTGGGCTCCCGCCATTTCATGTCCTTTTTGGCCAGGGGTTGTTTAGCCCATTTAAAGAGGCTCGTTTGCTTAATTTTTCTTGGCAGAGGGATAGCAAAATGATAAGAGTAATTGAAAGTACAAACGCCGGCCCCCCCTGTGGCAAAAAAAAAGTGAAGCCCTTACACCAAAAAGGACTGAGTGACCTGGTTCCTGATCTCTGCTTGATTTGTTTTGGCCCCTTTCCCAATACTTTCCATTTTCTTCTAATGCATAGGGGGTTTTATTTTATTTTTATTTTTATTTTTTTAGTTCTATTTTTAAGATTGGGTCTAAATCTGGTCCTGCTACGTACTTTCCTTTTAGCGGTTCTTTTACCCCCCCAAAACGACACTCCAACTCCCTCCCCCCCCCCATCCCCCTTGGCCATGAATTCGTCCGGGAACGTAAAGGGCTCCGCCCCCCCGAAAAAACGTCGGGGTTTACGACACCTGAAAAAAGCCCCCCCCAGACTTTTTCCCCCCTGCAGGAGACACATTGCCTCATGAAATTTTTTCGGGATGCAGGGTGTGGGTGGGTCAAGTTTTTGGGCCCCCCCTCTTTTAAAAAAAGGCAAGTCCTCACCTTAGTGATAAAAACTTTCCCTACAATGGTTTCACATGATTGGGCCGGGCGGGTCGATGGTCCCATTTAAAGATCTGTCTAATGGGCCCCGGTCAGTTGTTTAAGTAACGGCCTAATCCAAAAGTAAAAAATTTTTTTTTTCTCTTGCAGCTAAGATTCCAAGGGACTCTGCGGCATCTGTCATCAGGGGAGGGGTATGAACAAGTGTTAGACGAAACGGGCGAAGAGGACCGGGGGTCGGTCCCCTGCTGCTTCAACGGAACCCCGGTGGGGACCCTACAACACCTATTAAACACCACAGGTTAAGGGATGGTTGGAGAGATCTCCACCCGCAGTAGGGAATTTTTCATTTTCTCCCCCAGGGAAATTATGGTCAAGGTTTGGACTATTCTTGGTTCCCCCGAGCTTAAAAAGGAGGGGGTTGCCTCGGAATTTTAGATTTTGAAATCTCGGATATTCCCTGTGGTGACCGAGATAGCAATGTTTTTCCCCAAAAGGAACTGATTACATCTGGGGGGTTCCCCTCCTACAGGGCCAAGACGGAGCAGTTCCTGATCTACTTCGGGGATGGGGGTTGGAATTTTCAGAGGCCAAGCACAACACTCTGACGAATCCCTTAAATACGGGGCTAGGCCCAAAATTTTCCCTGAGGGAGCGTTATATCACACCCAAATACAGACGAAAGCTGAATGGGAATATAGGAATGCTTCTGAAAATGAGGCGTCCTACGCAATTTTCTCCAGATTGCTCAGGAGGCCAGGGGGATGGGAACGGGCCAAAGGGTTTTTTGAATCTGGTTTAGGGGGGAGAGAAAGGGCGAATTCCCTGAAAACCCCATTTCGCCACGGGAAAAAAGCAGGTAAAAATTTTTTTAATTCTTAGGCGGCTATTCCCCATCCCACATTCTCGTCTAGCCCGGGTGGTCGATCACCTCAGATCCCTTAAAATCAATGACTTGCTTTAAAACGTTCTATGAACGCATACTCCCCGGGGTTTTCACCCCGAAAGGGGAGGGGGAAACGCTAGGCAGGATTTTCCCGAAACTCCATCCCCCTTCCTGATTGTCCACGGAAAACCCAGAAATCCTTTAAAGTGAGATCACAACACAGAGGGAAACAAGCCCTCTATCTGTGGGAAGGCCCAGGCCCGCGGGTTTTCCGGGGGATATTTATAAAATACTTGTGGCCCCTGACCCCACTGTTACCGTTACTTAATCAAATATTCAGGAGGGGTTTCCGTCTGAATGTAAAAAAAACCTAATAAAAGTTACCCCAAAAAGGGCAAAGATCCCCCTCCCGTCCTCATATCGGCCAATCTCACTGAAGATACGGTCGAAAAAAGCTGCCAAGTCATGGCAAAAGGTGGTCATTTTTTGCCCACCCCCATTGGCCTTCATTGAAAGGATTTGCAAGGGCCCCCTGTAGCAGAAACAACCCAAAAAATTCTGTCAGTGCTCGGAGTGTGAAGAACCCTCCTCTCCCCCCCGGTCATCCCGTCTGGGTTCGCAATAACGGGAAACTTTTTGACAATGTCGGTGGGAGTGGTTTGGGGTGGTCTTGAGCGCATGGGGATGGAGGGAGATTTAAAAACTTGCTGACTGCTACTACAGAACCCACTGCACATGCACACTCCGGGTTTTTCGCAAACGATTTTTTCCCCCCCAAGGGCACCCGGGGCCCCGTCTCCCTTTGTTTGAACCCCCAGCTCGCTTTTGGGGACTCAGACCTTTTTCTGGGATACGGTGGGCCAAGGGCCCGGGCAGCCGCTCTCTTTTCCGACGCCTTTTTTATTTCTCCTGATCCGGTTAAATATCCCTAGGGCTTTTCTTCCTAAGAATTTGGCAGTTTTTGGATACAGGGGTTTAAAGCCTCCAAGACGAGCTAGGAACTGGGAAACCCCCCCCCCAAAACTTCTGGCAGAACCTGAAACTGGGATCGCCCCTCAAATCACAAATTTCTTACCTGGGAATAAAAAAAGGTAAGACCCCCATACCTTTAAACCTGAACTTTCCCCCCCTGATTAAAAAAGATTAATGATCTCCTTTGATGGGAGAGTCTTCCCCCTCCCCTGTCGGGCAGAGCCACCAATCAAATGGTAAGCTTTTTAAGCTTCCATCCCCTCCAAACCCTTCCTTTTACTAAAACGTCACTGGGAAAAATAAATGGATTCCTCCCCCTTTTCTCGCTTTATTTTTGCGGGAAAAAAGACCCGGATAGTTTGCCCAAACTGATGCTTTCCCCCCACGAGGAGGTTTTAAAAATCCCTAATGTCCGGTTTACAACCCGGCGTGTTTACCCGAATTTCTGGACTGGGGGGAGGGAAATGCAGATACTCAAACCTTTTTTTTCCCCATTCATTTTTTTTTCTCCCTTATTCAATTTTTTGTTATGCCCCTTTTGCCCCTTCCCCTTTTTTTTACTAAAGTTGGAAAATTAGTAAACCAAAATCTGCAAATCTAGAGCCCTTTTAAAAGGCCCTTTATTTTGGTTCTTTGGATCAATTAATGGGGAAAACCCCTTGGGTTGATAAGCATCCAACTGTTGTGTGCTAGGTGACACATTCTAACTTGACCCGGAAGCAGACGCCGAATGTGGGGGCATGAGATTCATGTGAGACCTATGTCTTTTCTTATTTTTCTCATGATACTTCTGTAATAATCAGCTAGTTTGCATACTGCTGGTTAAGTCAATACCCTGTTCTTACCTTACTTTATTGTATTTTTAGATGCTTTGTTTTAAAATTGAACAAAACTCAATAAAATATGTTTAAAAAAAAAAAAGTGTCAAAAAGTTATTCTCACATAAAGGGACAAATGTCAGATTTTAAAAAACCCGGGGGTTTTCAGGGGAAACAAAAATGGTTCGGTGGAAGGGGTTAAAAAGTGTCTGTCCTGTAGAAGAAAACTATTTTGATATGGGGTCAGGCTGCAGAAAATAAAAATTCTGCTTGCCCACCAGTACCCTGCTGCTGCAGCAGCTTCAGAACTCTCTGAAATCTGTTCCTCTTTACACTCTGGTTATCATTCAGATAGACAAAGACTCATGCTCTATTGTAAGTGAATGGAACACAAGTCTCTTCTTTGTGTAAAACAAGAAAATGGTCGTGCACATTGGGCACATGGCAGTGTACAACAATAAATGTGCCCTTCCATTGTAGAGGCCAGAGGGAACATTCATAGACTTCTAAGAGAAAGTAGTAAAGACCCAAATATTTGAAAACCAGGCAGAGAAGTCCAGTATTTCTAATAATGAGGGTGCCTGTATTGTACCAGGGCAGCATTTCCCCCAACAGAATCCCCTCCACTGGTAAGAGAAGAATGACCAAAACAGGTTCAAAATTTTTATAAGCAGGGAAAAGAAAGGACATAAATTTCAAATTTTGAAAACTGTCAGTTAAATCTGCCTGTGCATAAAAATAATTATTTAAAAAAGTAACTTATCCATGGATTATTAGTTTTATATTTTATCTACACTTTTATAATCCCACTTTAAACTGATGTATCAAATCTTCAGCAGAAGTTATTGTTCACTGGTATGGTGTTAACATGGAAAAGTTGGAATTTGCCCTTTTGCCTCAAAATAATATCTGGTAAAAAAAAATTCAGAAACACCAGTGTGGTAAAAATTATTTATAGAGGTATCATTGAACATCTTAAAACGGTGTTTTTTTAAAAAAAAAAGTGGTCAATTTTAGCGTGTTTCTTACTTTATTCCACATGACAGCCTGTGCAATTGTAAGCTATTGCGGTGTAATTAACTAAAGGAGGCCTCAAAAGCACATGGTGCTCTTTCACTGCTGAGCCATGTTATATTTGCTGGCAAACTATTAGGGTCACATGTGGGGTGATTTTAGTATTGGGAAACATGACAGAAGAATTAGTTCTCACTTTTGCACGAGTTGGGTCAATTTTGTTATGTGATGGCATAGCATTTACATGAAAAAATAGTGATTTTTATTTTGTACCTCACCATGCATAATTTACTGTATACAGAACACATGTGGGGCCAAAATGCACATTACATAATGGAGGGGTATAGTATCTGAAATGGAATCACTATTTTGTGGTTCCAACTTTTCTGATCCTTGGGGGACTTGGCTAATGCAGCATGGCACCCACCAAAAGCTCCAAAATAACACTTCTATGTGCCCACACAGCTGTTTATGACCACTAGTGATATGCGATTGCGTCGACTATCGTCATTGGATCGATAGTCGATATCGTCAATTATCATGCCGATATCCGATAGTCGATAATAGATTATCGCCGATGAGCACTAAAGTCTATGGGAGAGGAACAACACCTTCATTCTTACAACCCCAAAAAGGGGTTTGGGGAAGCTGGAATTAAACATCCACAACAGTAAAATGGGGAAAAATGCAAATTTTAGGCAACACAATTAGGCAACAAGGTCACAGAAAAAAACTAAAAAGACTATTCATATCCTTTTTCCCGTACTACCCCCCTGACCCTTTTAAACCCCGCATAACCCCTTTAAAAATTTAAAAATGTTTTTTCGTTTTTTTAAAATTTTAATTAAAAGGGGTTTTTCCCAAACAAAATTGCTAGCTTGTTAAAGACTTGGGGAAAAAAAAAGTCATTTTTTCAATATTTTTCCATTAAAAAAGTTTTTTAAACCCATTCCTTGGGTTTTTTGCAGCCACCAACACCCTTGAGCCACTCTTGACAATTTTTGAAGGGAAAAAATGTTTTTGGGTTTTAAAACCCCATTTTTTACAATAGGGAAACCCGTAGTATTAAGTTTTCATTTTCCAGCAAAAAATGCCCCCCAAAAAATTTAAAAAAATGGGCCCTTTACCCCCTCTTTTCAATTGTGAAGAACAAATGTCTGTTAGAAACCACATTTTTTTCAATTTGGACCTGTAGTATAGCTGCATTTCACGGGAACATGCCCCCCCAAAATTTAAAAACCCTGACCCTTTTAACCCCCTCTTGACAATTGTGAAAACAAAAAGTTTTGTTAAAAAAACCAAAAATTTTTTTACGGAAAATGGGACCCTGTAGTATTGGGTGCATTTCACAGCAACATGCCCCCAAAATTCAAAACATAACCTTTTTAGCCACTCTTTGGGCAATTGTGGGAAAAAAATGGGCTGTTAGAAACCAAATTTTTTTGAATAGGACCTTTAGTTTTTCTGAAATTTCAAAAACAGTTGGGCCCCCAAAAAAATTTTAAAAAGACTTTCAGCCCCTGTTAAAAAATTTTGAGGGAGAAAATTTTTACTTTTGAAGCCACAATTTAAAATTTTTTAAAGGACCAAAAGGGAAAAAATTAAAAAACCGCCTGTCCAAAATTTAAAACCCCAAACCCCCAACTGCCAAGAATGCCCCCCAAAATTACCCCAAAAAAGAAAAAAATGACTTCCAGCCACTTTTTAAATTTTAAAAATTTGGAATTTTTGGAAAAAATTTTTGGAAAAAATGCCCCCTTTTTGAAAACCCCATTTTTTGGGGGAAAAAGGCCGGGGCCCCCCGGGGGATATTTTTAAAATGTATCTCACAAACAAAAAATGCCCCCCCAAAAATTATGAAAAAACTTCTCTGCCACTGTTAAAAAATTTTGAGGAAAAATGCCACTTAGAAGGGCCCCAAAATTTGGTTTTCCCAAAGGGGGCCATGATTATAGCGTAAACTCAAAAGCCCCATGACCCTAAAACCATTGCAATTTCGAAAAAAATTTTTAAAGATAAATTGTGTAAATTTGGGAAAACGTTTTTTCATGAATCCTTGGGGTCTTTTTTCCCGTTTTCCTCACCGCAAAACCGCAAAATGGGCATTTGGGGGGAAATGAGAATAAAAAATTTCAGGTTTTAAAAAAATGATCATTTTAAAAAAAGTTTTTTAAAAGGCCCTTTCTGGGTTTTAAGAGAAAAGTGAAGTAGAAACCGGGCAATAATTGGGGACCCTCGGCAAATTGGGGGCCAAAAAAATTTTTTCAGAAATCCTTTCCGGGTTCATCTTGAAGAAAGTCAAACGAAACAACATTTTTCTGGGGGAAAAACTGGATTGGGTTTGTCTGTAAAAGGGCTCCTCCAAACTGTTTTTTTAAGGTTTCCGGGTAAAAAATGGGCGCCGGCTGCTGGCAGCAAACAAACCCCTATGGGGGGGGGATTAAAATCGGGCCATTCATCCATTTTGGGTTTCCCAGAAGTTTGATTGGGGGCCAGAAAAATCCAAAACTCGGTGGTTGAGACGCGGTTAAATCCCTGCACCATGATCTTTTAAACCCGGGTCTCTTGGGGGTTTTGTATTTTGTTTCCCCCGCCAATTTTACAAATTTCTTGGTGGAGGGTTTGGGAAAAAAATTTGGCCCAGAGGTCCAAACCCCTTAGGGGTTTTTGCCACAAGCCTGGGGCCCGCTTCTGGGTGCCGCTGCGGCTTTTTGGTGCTCTACTGCTATCACAGTGCTGACCCTTTTTCCCAGTTTACATTTGAAAAAACGTGAAACAGGAAAGGGGAACAGATGTGGTTTCCCTTATAATCAGCACGGGCTCCAATTTTCCTTTTATTTTTCTCTTCTATTTGGGGGGGGAAGGACAAAATGTGAGTTTTTGCTTTTGTACCGGGGATCGAGGAGGGTGGGCCCCATAAATGGGTTTTTCAGTTTTATTCCTTTTTGCGAGGATTTATGTTGGAGGGAAAAAGGAGCATCCCCAAACAAATCATGTGGGGAGATGGAGCCTTTATTTTTCCCCAAGGCCTTTTGGGGGCGAGGGGCCCCTTTGAAAAACCCCCCCGTCTTCCTCATCTTCCTCCTCCCGGGGCCCCAAATTTGTGTCCAAAACCCCTTTCCAAAGGGGGGAAAATTTGGAAACGTCGGTGTCCAGGGAAAAACCTTCTCTCCCCCTTTCCTTCCCCCCGACACAGCCCTTTAAAACAGCCCTGGGGCTTTTCTCAGATATGACCCCGGGGAGCTTTAGGGCGCTGCCTTGCCCCCACCCTGGACCCCGAACCCTTTCCCAATGAAAAAACGATAAAATTGTGGGAAATCAGTTGGACCTTGTTGGGTTCGACGGAGAAAAGGTCAGTGTTCCCATCTGTGCCCCGGTTCCTCCTCCGTCGCTGGGGAATGGTTTTTTTTGGTGGTCCTTTTATGTTCCCGAATTTAATGGGTTTTGTTTCCAAAAATCTAAGTTCACCAACAAAAGGTTTCCAAAGGAATGGTTGGGCAAGACTTTTCACCTGCCCCCTCTCTCGGGGGCTCAAAAACTCACCCCAGGTTTCCCCCAAACCCCTGCTTGTCAGGGCCCGGGGTCACTTGTACTGCGTAAAAGGCATTGCCCCTGCTGCCCCCCAATCCTGGGGCATGTGGAGAAATGGAATTTCCAGCGTTTGCCCTTTGGGCAACAAAAAAGACGGGAGAAAAAGGGGGACCCGAGTCCTGCAACCCTCCAGGTGGGACGAAGCAGGGGGCGAAAAGGCGGAATAAGGGGGGAGCTAAAACCCCCGGCACCCGCAGCTCAGCCAAGCCACAAGCCTTTTAAAAATTCTGGGTGAAAAGGGTTCATGACATGTGCCGGCTAAGGGAAGTTGGGCCCCCCCCTTTCCCCCTTTAAAGGGCGGCCCCAGATTTCGACCGTTATGCACACCACCTTTCCTGGGGACCAAAACCCAGCCATTCTCGGGGGCTCTTTACAAAAGCCGTCCACAGCTCCCCGACCTGTTTGTTTGGCGGTCCCCAAGGGCAGATTAATTTCAAAAAACCCCCTTGGGTTTTTTTTTGGGCCCCGGGGAAAGCCACCAGAGGACCCCTTTGGGGGAAAAGAACCCGCCCCAACCCCTGCGGTTTTTTAAAGAGAGTGGCCGAGCCCGAGAGCCACCCTTACCAACCCCAAAAACATCCACCCCGCTCACCAATGAGCTGTCAAAGAGGTTTTATCGGCCTTTTGGGTGCTTATAGGGCCCCTTTTCGGTGGTCAGATTGGGGCCTTTTTCCGGACACGGGTGGAAAACAACGCGCTTGAAAAAAATTTTAAAATGCCAAGTGGCTGCCAGGGCAGGGGGGGCCTTTACGGAAACAAAAAATGCCTGCTCGGGATTTTGGTTATTTTCCCGGGGGAGGCAAGGGCCATGGCCCTGGCGGGAAACCCAAACCCAACCCGGGAAGGGGAACATTTTCCAAAAAGGCCCAAAAAAGGGGGGGGGTTTTTTTTGGACTAGCTACCAAACATTCAAGGCTTTTCCCTTGCGGGGGCTTAAAATTGGGGGAATAGGGGGGGGGGATCTTGGGGCTGGAAGCGGGGGGTTTCTTAGGGGTTCCAAACCTTTTTACGGGGGGGGGGAAAAAAAGAAGGGGCTGGGTTGGAAACCCAGGGGGGGCCTGGTTTTCCCCTTTTTAACCGGGAGGTTGCCAAAGGTCGTTTCCCCAAACTTTTTTTGGAAGGGAAAAAGGTTGGGTTAAAAGGATTGGGGTCCCCTTTTGGGCTAAAAGGGGGGCTGGCTGGGTACTCCACGGTTTTAGGGGGTTTTTAAACTGGAGGCCCCTTGTTCCCCCCGGGTTAAAAAAAAAATGACCCCCTTTTGGGGGGCCCCTGGGCCCAGAAAAGGCTTTTTGGGAACGCTTCGGGGTGGGGAGCAAAAAGAGGGGAGGAAGGGTGGGACCGGGGGTTTTGAAGTGGGGTTGGAAGGCCCCTTTGGCCCTCGGGGTGGCCTTTTTTTGGCCCATTTTTGTTTTTCCCCTCCCTTTTTTTAAAACTTAAAAGGCCCTTCGGCTTTCATTTGGGTGCCTGGCCCTGTTTGGGTTGGGTAGAATTTCCTTTTTTCCCTCCAACTGATTGGGGTTTTTTAACCCCAAAGGCAAAGGGGCCCCTGACCCCAAAACCGGTGGGCGGCCTGCCCCTGCAAAAAGACGATCCGCGGCTTGCGTGTTTTTAGCCCCTGGGAAGGGAGCACCCTTTTCTCGTTTCCCCTAAACCCCCCTTGGGCCTACACCCCTTCTTTGCTTCCCCTTAACCCCCTCAAATTTTGCCTTCCCCTATTTTAGAAGATAAAAATTTTTAAAAAAGGGGATGGAAAAGTTTTTTTACAGTCCTTATTAAAAGACAGCAAAATTTTACAGCCTATTCTTAAATCCCTCTAATTTTCCCACCGCCAACTAGGAAATTTGAAACTTTAAAAAGTTTCTAGGCGAATACTTGGGGATAAAAGCGGTCTGGGGGGGAAAAAACCTTTAAAACAAAAATCAACATGTTCATCCTTCCTCCCAGGGATTTTAAAAAATGTCCTAAGGACTAGGGGAAATTGGGTTGGGTTTCCCAAAAAAATATCTTTCCCTATGTGCGCTATCTGCGCCAAACTGAGATTCAAAAAGCGCAATTTAAAACTATTTTAAAAGTTACACGGGTGAGAAATTGGGGGATTTTTGCAACAATGGGCCCTTTAAAAAAAAAAAACAGTTTCCTAAAGAAAATGTTTCTATCAGAATTGTCATACAATTTGGTATTTGAAATTTTTTTAAAAAAACTAGGGCAGCACCACGTGCAAATTTCACGCTTTTTTAAAAAATAATACCCGGGTAAAAAACCCGGGGGTTTTTGGGAAACCCAAAAAAATACACCAAACAGTAACTCCGAAAAAATTTCTGTATCCACATTTAAAAACAAGGGTGGCTATTTGAAAAAAACCGGGGCGAACCAAAAATGGGAATTTCAGCTATTTAAAAAGGGATACGGAAAATAAAAGGTGGGTTTTTTGCACCAATAAAATACACCCGCAATTTTCTAGCAAATTTCTGTTTTCCCAAAAATAAGACAAGATGGGTCTTTTAAAAAAATGGGCCGGCCCAAAATTTAAAAAAAACCTAATTAAAAAATTTTTAGGAAAAAAAAAGGGGGGTTTTTGGGAAAATAAGAAAAAACACCCCGCAATTTATTTGCAAAAATTTCGTAAACCCTAAATTTTATGTAAAAGATGGGTCTTTGGGAAAAAAACTGGGGGTGCGCCCCAAATGAAAAAACCCAAATTTAAAATTTTGTAGGTAAAAAAATTTAAAAAGGTTTTGGAAATTTTTCTTTTTCTTTTTTTCCCTTCCCCTTTTTTTTTTTTTTTTTTTTTTATGTTTTTTTCTTTTTTTTTGGTGTGCCAAAATCCCCCTTTAAATTTTTAAATTTTTTTTTAAAAATTTCTTTTTATTTTTTTCACCTTTTAAAAAAAACCCTTGGCCAAATAAAAAACCCAAAAATTGTTGTAATTTAAAAAAATAAACAAGTACACCCCGAAAAAGGCCTTTTTTAAAATCTTTTTCCAAAACCGCGCCAAAGTGAAAAAACAAACCCAATTTAAAATTTTTGTAGGATAAAAAAAGGTGGTTTTTTTCACCCCATGAAAAAACACCTGCAAAAATTTCTAGCAAAAAATTTTGTAACGTTTAAATAAGAAAAAATGTGTCTTGAAAAAAAAAATGGCCTGCGCCAAAGTGAAAAAAACCTAAAATTTAAATTTTTGGGACGGATAATAAAAATTTTTTTTTAAAACTTTGGAAAAGGGTCCCGCAATTAAATAGCAAAAGTTTTCTTCCTAAAAATAAGTACAAGTTTGGGGCTTTGAACAAAAAATGGGCCTGCGCCAAAGTAAAAAAACCCTAATTAAATTTACCGGGATTTAAAAAAAGGTGGGTTTTTTCACCTTTTGAAATAACCTGCCCAAATTTCTAGCAAAATTTTTTCTGTAAACGGAAAAATAAGTTTCAAGATGGGGTTTTTAACAAAAATGGACCCGGCCAAAAGTGAAAAAACCTAATTAAAATTGTGTAGGATAATAAAAAGGGGGTTTTTGGCCCTTTGAAAAACACCTGAATTTTTAGCAAAAATTTTTTTTATCGTAAAAATAAGTAAAAGATGGGTTTTAAAAAAAAAGGGGGCCTCCGCCCAAAGTGAAAAACCCCCAATTAAATTTTTCTTTGGGTGGTTTCCTTTTTCGGAATTTTAAAAAACAAAGGTTTTTGGGTTTTTTGCAAACCCTTTTTAAAAAAAAGGGACCCAAAAGCCCAAAAATTAATTAAAAAATTTTTAAAATTTCCCCGCAATTCACATACTTTTTTAAGTACAAGATGGGTCTTTGAACAAAAAATGGGCCCGCCCCCAAAATTAAAAAACACCTAATTAAATTTTACGGGATAAAAAAGGTGGGTTTTTTCCTTTAAAATCTTTCCAAATTTTAAAATAAATACAATTTTTACACCTCACCAATTTTTTTGGTAATTGGGAATATAAAATTCAAAAATTACTAGGGAAAAATTTTGCTAAAAAAACAATTTTTTAAAAAGGCCCCGGCCCCCAAAGTGAAAAACACCTAATTAAATTTTTGTACGGATAAAAATTTTGGTGGGGTTTTTTGGGACCCTTTGGGAAAAACACCTGCCAAAATTAAAATAGCAAAATTTTTGTATTGTAATTTAAATTTCAAGATGGGGGCTTTAAAAAAAAAAGGCCTGCGCCAAAGTGGAAAAAAAACCTAATTAAATTTGGGTTACGGGTAATAAAAAGGTGGGTTTTTTTTTGCACACCTTTTGAAAAATATAATCAAACAAAAAAAGGGGGAAAAAAAACCCTTTTTAAAAATTTCAAAAAAAATATTTTTCCAAAACCCCAATTTTAATTTCAATTTTTTGTTTTGTACAGGGTCCTTTTGAAAAAAAAATGGGCCCCGGGACAAAAAAAAAAAAAAGGGGGACTTAAATTTTTTACCTTTTAGTTGCAAAAAAGGTTTTTTTTGTGGGCCAAAAAAACCCGGAAAAAAAAAGCCCAATTTTAAAATTTTTAGGTTAAAAGGGGGAGAAAAAAACCGGCGGGCTTTTTCCAACCAATTAATACCAATTTTTTCCCTTTTCAAAAATCTGCCTTAAAAAATTTTCCCCCGGGGGGTTTCTCCGGGGAAATCACCCCCCCCCTCCCTTTAAAACCGTTCTTTTTTCCCCAAGCCCCCCCCCTTGGGACGCGGGTCCTTTAAAAGTCTCAGCCCCAAAAATTAAAATAAGGACTAAAAAAACTCTAATCTAAGTTTTTTTCAAACACTGCTTTTTGGCCTGTAGCCAAAAAAGAAAATTTGTTTCTCGGGTGAGCTTTTATTGAGGAGAAAATTTTTAAACACAGTTCCCGCTCTAATTTAGACACCTGACACCTGATGCGAAACAGGGAAAGGACTGTTTTTATGCCAAAAAACCCAGGTCCCTATGAATTTTCCCGCCAAAGAAAACAAAACACAAACACAGGGCATGAAAAGTTTCAACCCAAGCTCACCTGGTTTTTAAAGCTTCCCAAGGGATTTGAGGGCTGTGCCAAAATGACAGAAAACGCGGGAAAAAGGGCAAAATAATAGATTATGCGCAGATTCTCACCTAAAATTTTCGTGTGATCGGAAATTTCCCACAAACCCAAAACCCCTGCCATTTCAACTTTTTGTGAAATTTTTAACGCTCATCCTAATGGGCCCAAAATTAAAAATATTTTCTATAAAATTGAGGGTAAGTTTTGTTTAAACTTGGGTGGGGGATTAATCCTGCTTTTACTTTCAAAAAAGAAAAAATTAGATCTTTAATAATGCACTTAGTGAATTTTTTTATTTTTATAGCTAAGTTATAGAAAAACAGTGAGGTCAAAATGCACACTATACCTCTAGATCAATTCCTTGATGCTTGTGATTTCCAAAATGAGGTTTTGTAATTGGAGTGAATAATCAGGGTATCTAACATAAAGGCCCATCAAAGGCATATCAGAACTGAACTGGTTATTAAAAAAAATCCAGTGCTTGGAGTTTGCTTTAAAACAAACTAACACCAATACCATTATAAATTTTATGGTAAGTTTCAACCCTAGATATTAATCCCCGGTAATATACATAAATTGAGACAAGCAAACTACAAGAAAATATTTTATACTTAGGCCAAGATACAACAAAAAAATAAAAAATAAATGTGGTGTTTTACTTAGTGTTTATGGAAGTGTTTAGGGAATTTATAGGGACTGAATAGGTCCATGTGTTTTTTTTTTATTGTATCATTGAATTTGCTTGAAAATTTGAAAAATTTTGTATACTTGCAGCTGGGATTAATGTTATTTATATACTGCGCCTGTTTTTCTGGTCCACTTAATTGAATATATACTAGCTTTCCTAACTGTCCCCTGAAGAGACTTTATTTTCGGATGGTTGAAACATGTTGGGACGGGACCACAGTTATCTACAGGGCTCTATAGTTCTAGGGTGAGGCTGCGGACAGGAGCGCCCTTATCGGGGCGAATATCCTGTATTTTTAGTATAGGTTAGGGTATAACAGGGCGATAGGGCCATATAGGGTCCTATTAGTTCTTGGTCCCACCTTTTGGTTTTTCTCCCACATCATTTAGAGGTTTGCTTATAATACTTGTTTTTATTAATCTATTCATTAAAAGCTATGTTTTAGGACCAATTTTCTCTTGTGTCTACCAAAATGTATTACTCACTTAAAAATAACAATGTGTCACAAAAAGAACCACAAAATCACAAGAATAGGTAAAAGTCTTAAAAAGATATTCCCACGTAAAGTGATACATGTGAGATTTGAAAAAAAAGGGCTCTTTCAAAAAGGCCCAAGATGTAAAAGGTTAAGCTTTAATTAAATATCACTCTACTCAAGCATTTTGTAATAACACCCTCCTGTAAGTGAAACAGGATTAGATGTGGCAAAACTGAGAATAGTATAAAAAAAGATAGACAATCATGTTGGTTAAATATGCTTTAATGTATTTGGGGATAATTATTGATAATTGTGCTCCTTAGAGTTATAAAATGTTACATTCTATTAACCTAATTTTGAAAGTGCAGATATTGCAGATATTGCCACTGGAATCATGCCTAATAATCTCTTCTCTTCACTTCGCTCTTCACGGTCGTCCTCTTGCTCATTTTCTTTCTCTTCAGTCTCTCTTTTCCTGCGTTAGGAGGAAATGTATATTTCAAAGAATTGTCTAATTAATATTTCCTACTATCAATAATATATTCTTCTGATGCTGCTGTGAAATGCAGTGATCTCTGGAGAAGCTGATCTGAGAGATACCGTAATAGGCAAGTGACAGTCACTGGGGGAGCTTTAGCAAAGTACTGCAAAGAAAATGTATTAGGGTGAGTTCACGCGATGCCTTTGGATCCTGTGAAACATCCAGCCTACATCAGTGCGTACATTACACGCCAGGTGTTTCTGAAGTATGCGCTGGCCAGCGCATATTTATAAAACGATCTTTGCCAGCTTCCATAGATATGTCACTTCTTTCTCCCAGCGTGTAATACCCATCGGGGAAAGTGGCAGGTAATCATATCTCTCAATGAGAGTTAGGAATTGCCGCATTTGCAGTGCGTTTTTCGGGCATATTCCAGCACAATTACGCGCCAAAATATACCCTGCAAAGACGCCATATGAACATATCCTTAGAGTTGTCCAGGATTAGAAAAAGTGTCTTGTTTTTATTTATTTTTTTTATAAAAGAGTGGTGCTGTTTTTGAAAAGAGACCAAATCTATAGCTATAGCCACCAATCAGATAAAAGTTATCTTCCTATGATATGGGCAATATCTCTGCTTTTCTCATTGTGTCTTCTGACTACATAACATAATGTAAGATTACAGAACAATAAATGTGTAACATAGGCAGGGCTGTATTTACAATTGGTGTTGCCCTAGGAGATCTGGATTTTTTCAGTACATGCTGTTTTTATTTATAAAGCATATACAAACAAAATCTAGTTCTATCTAAGACAGGGCACATAAAAGGTGACACACCAGTAAAGAAAGTTTCACACCAAACTTGGCCATGGCCAGGGCTGCCATCAAAAATTTGAGGGCCCCTTACAGCTGAAGCATCCTTCAACCCCACCAATCTCCCCCCGCCGACCCTGCCGCATCACCTCCCCACCAAAACATGCCCTTGCCAGCCCCACCACATAAAAAAAAATCCTTCTGGGGTGCACAAGAAAGAAAATGCAATTATGGCATTGTTTTTGGATTTAGTTCTTTTTGGATTTTATAATGCAGAGTTTATCTATATTGTGCAGGTCAATATGTATACAAGGGCAAGCAAATACCGCCACATGATCACCATGTGCCATCGGTATCCAGGACACTGCACTCTCTTGGTTCTCTTCCTACCTCTCTGACCGCTCCTTCAGTGTCTCATTTTCCGGTTCTACCTCCTCTCCTCTCCCTCTTGCTGTCGGGGTTCCACAGGGATCCGTTCTAGGTCCTCTCTTCTTTTCTATCTACACAGCCCCCATTGGACAAACCATCAGCAGATTTCTCTTTCAGTACCATCTCTATGCTGATGACACTCAACAATACACTTCCTCCCGAGACATCACTCCTGCCCTGCTACAAAACACCAGTGACTGTCTGTCCGCTGTCTCTGACATCATGTCCTCTCTCTATTTTAAACTAAATCTCACTAAAATGGAACTTCTAGTCATCCCACCAGCTACTAACCGACCTCACCCTGCTATTTCTCTCTCCGTGTGTGGCACCACCATAACTTCTAGGCAGCAGGCCCGCTGTCTGGGGGTTATACTAGACTCAGATCTGTCCTTCACCCCATATATCCAATCCCTTCCCTCCTGTCACCTGCACCTCAAGAACATCTCCAGAATCCGTCCATTTCTCACTGTGGAAACAACTCAAACTCTCATTGTTGCACTTATTCTTTCTTGTCTTGACTACTGTAACTCCCTACTTGTTGATCCTCCTCTCTGTAAACTCTCCCCTCTCCAATCTGTCCTGAATGCAGCAGTCAGGCTTGCCTTCCTTTCCATCCCCTATACTGATGCCTCTAACCTGTGTCAGTCACTGCACTGGCTGCCTATTCAGTACAGAATACAACATAAACTCATCACTCTCACCCATAAGGCTCTCCACAGCGCTGCACCCCCCTACATCTCCTCCCTCATCTCTGTCTACCACCCTACCCGCTCTCTACACTCTGCTACTGATCTAAGATTACACACCTCACTCATCCGAACCTCCATGCCCGTCTCCAAGATTTTGCACGTATTGCACCAGTTCTCTGTAACATGTTACCCCATGTGATCAGGCACACTCACAACCCTCACAGTTTTAAATGCGCTCTGAAAAATCATCTTCTTAGACAAGCCTATCAAGATCCCTAATTGTTAACCCCCCAAATTCTGTCATACATTCGTCACTTTCTGCACTTTGGCACCCACAGGCACTTATCTGTATATAGATGTATGGTTGGAATGGCAGGTTCATCCACTTTTTATGTGTACTACCCTATATTTATGTAACATGGCTGGTCCATTGTAAACAAAGCACTTGTCACCCTTTGTTTCACCCATACAACCTAATAGATTGTAAGCTCTTGCGAGCAGGGCCCTCACACCTCGTGTCTCATTTGTCAGTAGCTTTTTTATAATGTAATGTCTGGTTTGTTTGTGCCTATTCCCTCTAAAATTGTAAAGTGCTGCAAAATGTTGGCGCAATATAAATAAAGATTTTTTTATTATTATTATTATTATTATTATTATTATTATTATTATTATTATTATATTATTGTAAATATAATGTTACTGATCAAACCAGTATACCCATACCAGTATTGCCAAACAATATGCAAAGACCAAATAATACCACCACATATCACTACTATATGCTGACCAATACCACTATAATGTTACTGACAAAATTCATACCAAGACCAATGTACTCAAACAACAACAATGTACAAAGACCAAACAATACTGCCACACCATGACCACATATCATCAACATAAAGATACTGAATAATAACACCATACTGTTACTGAATATAAAATATTACACCAAGACTGATAATAATGCAATACAATGACCATATAATGGTAAATAAAAGTGAGAGTTACATTTAATGACTCACAGGAGACGTCTTGTCTGAGTCATTCACGTTCCCTTTTCTTCTGCATCTGGTCCAGACCGACATGACGACTTCTTCCAGCCAAACTCATCCCTGCAATCTACAACACAAATACCTGAGACTACTCACTTTTTAATCATCTTCCTAACTGTTCCCCCCATGTACAAACTGTCCATCTATAGTGCCCTAAATGGTAATAATTATTCCCTTGGTGCCCTGGTAGCAATGTAGGTAGGGCCCTCCTGGCCTCACATCTTAAATAGGTATATCGGGCTCTCAGTAGGTAAATAGGTATATAGGCATATACCCAGAATGTAGGTAGGTAGATAGGGCCTCCCAGTAGGTAGGTAGAAAGTGGTACCCAATAGCTAGGTAGGTAGGTAGATAGGTTCCCTCAGTAGGTAAGTAGAGTCTTCTCAGTAGGTAGGTAGATAGGGCCCCCCAGTACGTAGGTAGGTAGATAGGGCTCCCCAGTAGGAAGGTAGGTAGAAACGGGTACCCAATAGTTATGTAGTAGCTAGAGACCCCCAGTATTATTTTTATTATATATATATATATATATATATATATAATATAAATATATATAATATATAAAAATATATTAGAGCCCCGGTAGGTAGGTAGAATGGGGTCACCAGTAAATAGGTAGATTGGGGTAGGAAGCTTGGGGCTCTGGGTAGCTAGGTGGCTTGGGGCCACCAGTAGGTAACTTTGGACCTCCTTTAGGTAGGTGGCTTGGAGCCTCCAGTAAGTAGGTAGATAGCTTAGGGCCCCCAGTAAGTAGGTAGGTAGCTTGGGGCCTCCAGTAGATAGGTAGGTAGCTTGGGGTCCCTCTTAGGTAGTTTGGACCTCCAGTAGGTAGGTACTCACCTTTCCATGTTCTCCAGTGAGTCTGCATGTTCTCTGACCCAAGTCTGGTGCGTTAGGATTGGAGTCTAAGACAGGAAGCTGCGCAGTCGATGAAGCCACTTCATTGTGCCTCCTGCACAGCAATGTACAGCAGGGGCAGGAAGTACATAGCTCTCTCCCCCACTGTTCATCTGAATTGTATGTGTTTTGCAAGGACGTGCATACAATTCCGATACCTTACATGACAGAAAGAGCAGGCCAGCGGCAGGCCATGCTTGACAGTGTGGCTGCCCCATACAGCAATACGGGTTGTACAGTTTTTTTGCTCAAAGGATGCCAGAAAACTGACATAGCCCTGTGTAAATGTATATATGTGTGAAATTATTGTTAAAAAAACAAACCTAATTTAAAAAAGACTATGTTTACCATATAGTCTCTTACGGTACCACTGTGGAAAATGTCAGAATATCTTTCTTAAGGTATCTTGCCAGATACTGGCAATGTCACCCTGAAACATGATATATTCACATATTTTATATATAATATAAAATATATATATATTATATATAAATATATTAATATTTAACATTTATATATATGGATATATATTTTATATATATATATATAGTAATATATATATATTAATATTTTATTAATTTTAAAATATAAAATATTATAATAATATATAATAAATATATATATATAAATATATATATATATATATATAAAATATAATATATATATACATATATGCATGCCTGTAGAAACAAGCTAATTAGGCAGATTTACTCAAATAAGACCACATTCATATCACCTTTATGGTCTCCGTTGTGGTACCCATCAGTAAACCATGAAAAATGTATCATGATGGATACCAAGACGGGGCTCTGATGGGGCCATAGAGATCTATAGGGAAAGCATAGTCCGAATTGAACTATGTTTGTTGTATTCACTAAACATAAAGTCCACCAAAAAAATATACAGTGTTAGGGCTTGTCCCCATGGCACGGGTTTGCAGCCAGCTTTTCAGACGGTTTTCGGTTTTGAAAACTGTCTGCAAACTGGCTGACAAACTTTTGCACGGACCTCTATGGAAAACCCACGCAGCGGGCCCCACTGCACTGATTCTTTGCCCGGCGTTTTTTCAGTCCGTTGGTGGTCCGAAATACATAGAAGATGCTCATTCTTCCATCCAGTTTTCGGACAGAACATGAACAAGTCCATACGAAGAGGGAGGGCTTTTCTCCATTAATCGCAGAGAAAAGCCGTCCCTCTACGGCCATGTGCATGGCCTGAAAACAGTACAGATACTTGTCGGATAAACCGACCGGTATTTGTCCTGTGCCATGGGGACGTGGCCTCAGGAAAACAAAAATACATATCACTACAAAAAACTATTTCCCAACTAAAATATTACTTTTAATAAGTATCATTAAAAAACTTATACTTCCCCAAAAACACAACAACGAGATGCCAATATACCAAACAAAACACAAAAGGGCTACAAAAATAATACAAGAGAGGGAATAATGGGGGAGGAGATAAAACAATACTAGATCTCCTCTACCCTAGCTAACAGTGGGGACATCGCCCTGAAAATAGTGGCCCCAAAAATGTACAAACTCTCTCAAAAAGCCCTAAAGATACTGAAAATATCAAAAGCAAATCCAAAATAAACAAATAGATGAAAATTAAAAAAAACAACAGAAAAAGTCCCGATGCGTTTCCCCTCCAAAAGAAGGTTCCTCAGGGGACAAATAAACACAAAAAATGAAATTGTGTTTAACAAACATACAAATAGGCAGCATAAAGAAAAATATAACTAATAATACGCTATTACCTAAAGTGTATGACGGCACACATGGCAGCTCTGATGAACATATATACGCTTTATGTGCCAGACACAAAAGCGTGATTTATTATATATTTTTGTCTGATACGTAAAGTGTATGGGCCGCATGAATGAATATTGTATAGGTCTAAGATTTTCTTTATTGCCCATAGCAACCAAAGTTCCCATTTCATTTCATACAGTACTGAAAAAATGAAAGGGGAGATCTGATTGGTTGGTGTGGGCAACAAAGAAAGTCTTAGACCTAGATAGTTTTCATACATGTCCCCCTATATGCTCAGTAATTACAGCAAACATAGTTCAATTCAAACTACATTTGCCCCATGGATGGACCTGTTATGTGTGATATATCCATCAGCATACATTTTAATGGCATCCTGATGGTTACCACAAATGTAAGCCACAAATGTGATATAGTACGGGCTAAATGCACATAGACACATATACACCCATACAGTCACTTACTGGACCCACAAGCTACATGCTTAGAATCCATATTTGCATTTACACACTTTATCTGCCAGTGTCTTTGAGTTTCTTCCTCCTAAGGCTATGTCTCCACATTTTTTACTGTGTTTTTTTGTGTGACTTTTGCAGTGAGTTCTTGGATTTTAGCCGACCTATTAACATTGGATAGTACCATACGCCACTGTTTTTAAGTGAAATACGAAGGATTCTAGAACATGATCGAAGTTTTTTGAACAGATTTCGGATTTGAAATCTGACCTCAGAAAATCTGAGCTGTGTGGACTACAGCTCAGATTTACTACTAAGGTCTGTGGGGTGGATTTTTGCAGATTCTAAATATAGGCAGTCCTTGACTTAGACCATTCTGACTTACATCTGTCCCCTAGTTACAAACGGAGACTTATGGAGCATGCTGGCACTTGTAGTTCCTTGTTCCAGAGCAGATAGCAGCCATGGAATGACAAGGTCCAGCATGCCTCAGCAGCACATGAAGTGAACTACCTAAAACTAAAAAAAATCTTTTGTTCTGGAGTTACATTTAAAGGAGTTGTCTCATTAATAGCTTTCAGCCTCTGTCTGTGAATGGGAGTTGAATTGAGGGGCGTGCTAGCTTCTCTGCCTCTTCTCCTCCCTGTTCCCCCCTCCCCTCAGCACACAGGCAGCTATCCGCCTGTAACTTCTATACAGCAGGGGGATTGCTGCCAGAGTTAACCCTGTGTGTGCCTGCCTAGAGAGGTCTAGATTGCTAATAGTGTTCCTATACCCTCTGCCTAGCTTACATATCTCCACATCTCCAGCAACAACAAACAAACCCTCTCAGAACAGAGGCAGGGAAGCTGCAAAGTGTTACTCAGGATGTGTCCCTAGTACAGCACAGCATGAACTGTTCACAAGCCTCCCTGATCTGTATAGTATTATTATAGTTACAGCTCCACAGACATCATGATTATAGTAACACACAGGTCACTGCTGTCACATCTATTGATCAGCCTCATCTCTGCTCAATCTGTGTAGAGAGCAGGAGGAAGCAGGCACACACAGGGTTTTAAACCAGCAGCACGGACATAGAAGCCAGAGTCCTCCCTCCTCCTCCCTCCACCACAGAAGCATTCTGTCGGGAGGGGCTCTCCCGCCTACCTGTCT
>JAODAL010052898.1:0-25667 GCA_025379985.1 Phyllomedusa bahiana
CTTTTAAACCCGCGATTCCCATATGGATTTATGGTATTCACTTCAAGATCCAATACACCTTATGGATTTATGGTATTCATTTTAAAGATCCAATATACCTCCCTCATTGCCAATCTCGTATGACAGTCCTGCATCTTTGTATTTATGGCTTCAATAGGTTGTACTGTAAAGTTTGGTTCCACGCCGGGATGTTTTTCTACAAAATGTCGTGGCAGGCTATGAATCAGCCGGCCATGTCTAACATTAAAACGGTGATTAGTCAAACGTCTAGATACTTTTAAAGTTGTTTTACCTATATATTGCATGCCACACATGCAAGTTAATAGATATATGACAAAAGAAGATGCACAAGTGAGATGAGATTTTATCACAAATTTTTCACCAGTGCTAAAAGATTGGAAATTTCTACCACTAACCAACATGGGACAACATTTACATGTTGGGTGGCCACAAATAAAGGAACCTATCTCCTCGTTTGATCCTATCTGTTGACTACTTTCTTCTCTATGTTGTTTTAACATGGAGGGAGCTATTTTATTTTTGACCGTAGTGGCCCTCCTAAAAACTGTGGATTATCAGATAAATATGAATATAAAACAGGATCCAATTTTAAAATCTGCCAGTGTTTCTTTAAAAGGCTCCTCACATCATGATGTTGGCAATTAAAAGCAGTAATAAATTTAAAATTATTGTCCTCCACTTCACCTGACATTTTCTCTTTCTTATAATTTAAATAATGTGACTGATCACACACACACTAATAAAAGGAATGTTGTCAATCACTGATAACACCACCTACTGGACTTCTTAGCCCAGAATAAGCATGGCTTTAAATGAATAAAATACAACATTTACTAAACCTTTCCATACAAAGCAATATATCAATGTACTCAACTCTTCATATTCTATAACATGGTGTCTGCAGATCAGATAGCATGTTAAATGTGGCATGTTAAATTATAGATATTTAGGGCGACATGTATGAATCTCGGCGCGTCGGAGCGCACGTTTTCGCCTGATTTCAAGTGAAAGCTGCTCCTCATGTATGTCGGCACCCGAGATGCGCTCATACATGCGGTGAAAAGTTTCCTGCGCCTCGCCAGTTTGGAGGCGCAGTGTGGAACTTAGGCGCAGTGCGGGACTGTGCCTAAGATTCGCTGCCCGAGGAGGTGCGCTCATACATGCGGTGAAAAGTTCCCTGCGCCTCGCCAGAGTGTGAGGTGCAGTGCGGGACTTAGGCACAGTGTGGGACTGCGCCTAAGATTCGCCGCCCAAGGAGGTGCACTCATACATGCGGTGAAAAGTTCCCTGCGCCTCGCCAGTGTGTGAGGCGCAGTGCGGGACTTAGGCACAGTGCGGGACTGTGCCTAACATGTATTCCGATTCGAGAGAGGCTGGAAAACAGCGAAAAATCATTAAACATGTTAGTGAATAGCAAAAAGAGTTGTCTTTCAAATGAATGAATGAATAAAGTGAAAAATCAAAGCTGTCTAAAAACGATTAAATGTAGTGAAAAAGTGGATCATTAAAAATCAAAGTGAAAATATGTAAGATCGCTCAAGAAATAAATCTCAGCTCTCAGTTCTGTGAGGCATGGAGTAGGAATCCAAAAAATCGTTTTTATTAGGTGTAAAACATTCTCTGAAAAAGAGCTCAAACCTTCTAAAAAAATTCATAAATGAAATCAATAACAAAAAAATCAAACACGGCGCAACATCAGGAATTGCGATATAGAAAATTGCCGGGAAATACAGTAAGGCTATGTTCACACGGCTTAACTGCGGGGCGTAATTGCGCCCCGCAATTACGCCGTGTGGCCGGGGGCGGGAGCGGAGGAGCGAGTGGGGGGCCGGCACTTCGCCGGCCCATAGATAATCACTGCTAGCGGCGCGTATACGCCGCTAGAAAGTGACATGTCAATTATCTCCCCGCCCGGCGTCTTCGCCGGGCGGGGAGAGGAGACGTAATCCATCGTTCTCTATGAGAACTGTGAATTACCATAATGTATGTGCATTTTTCGGCCCGTAATTGGCGAACTCCGGCGCGTAATTACGGACCGAAATACGTCCCATTTTAAGCCGTGTGAACATAGCCTAATTCAAATTCTGTAAGCGCTTCTCATTGGTCGGCATAAACCAGCCAATCAGAATAGGAGCAACAGTGAATCATTATAACCTATGGAGTAGTATTAACCAATCAAATGAAAAGGCGGGACAGTTCAAAATACAGTAAAAAAGGCAGAAAAGAGCTGATTGGTTGAGCTAGCGGGGGCTTGGCTATCCCAGGCAATCAGAGCGCGAGCTACTTTGTCCCATTGTAGTCTATGGACAGATCGGGGCACTGAAATCTCAGCGCCGTGCGGCATGCAGTATTAGTAAATAAATCGTTTTTATTAAGTGTAAAACATTCTCTGTAAAAGAGCCAAAACCTTCTATAAACATACAGAAATAAAATCAATAACAACGCGTTTGTATTTTGAACTGTCCCTCCTTTTCATTTGATTGGTCAACACTACTCCATAGGTTATAATGGTTCACTGTCACTCCTATTTTGATTGGCTGGTTTATGCCGACCAATGAGAAGAGCTTACAGAATTTGAATTATGTTTTAGAAGGTTTTAGCTCTTTTTCAAATAATGTTTTACACCTAGTAAAAACGATTTTTTAAATCATACTCCATGCCGCACGGCGCTGAGAGCCGAGATTTCATTGCCCCGATCTCTCCATTGACTACAATGGGACAAAGTAGCTCGCACTCTGAGTGGCCTGGATAGCCAAGCCCCCGCTAGCTCAACCAATCAGCTCTTTTCTGCCCTTTTTTGCTGTATTTTGAACTGTCCCGCCTTTTCATGTGATTGGTCAATACTTCTCCTACTCCATAGGTTATAATGGGTCACTGTCGCTCCTATTCTGATTGGCTGGTTTATGCCGACCAATGAGAAGAGCTTACAGAATTTAGATTACTGTATTTCCTGACAATTTCTAATATCCCTATACCTGATGTTGCGCCGGTGACGGCAACAAACGCGTTGTTATTGATTTTATTTCTGTATGTTTATAGAAGACTTGAGCTCTTTTACAGAGAATGTTATACACTTAATAAAAACGATTTATTTACTAATACTGCATGCCTCACGGCGCTGAAATTTCATTGCCCCGATCTGTCCATATACTACAATGGGACAAAGTAGCTTGCGCTCTGATTGGCTGGGATAGCCAAGCCCCCGCTAGCTCAACCAATTAGCTCTTTTCTGCCTTTTTTACTGTATTTTGAACTGTCCCGTCTTTTCATTTGATTGGTCAATACTTCTCTATAGCTTATAATGGGTCACTGTCGCTCCTATTCTGATTGGCTGGTTTATGCCGACCAATGAGAAGCGCTTACAGAATTTGAACTACTGTATTTCCCGGCATTTTTCTATATCCCAATTCCTGATGTTGCGCCGTTATTGATTTTTTGTTATCGATTTTATTTATGTCTTTTTTAGAAGGTTTGAGCTCTTTTTCAGAGAATGTTTTATACCTAATAAAAACGATTTTTGGAATCAAACTCCATGCCTCACGGAGTGGAGAGCTGTGTACTGTTGTAACAGTCGACCTAGAGCACATTTTGCCCCATTCCATTACGTTCTCGCTTCACTTCGCCTCCGCCGGCTCATTTAGACCACAGTCAACTAGGTCTGCCTGTCGGAGCTGCAATGCGCCGCACTTTGTCAACCCGCGATCATGCATGCCTCGGACTACTTGAAAGTGCCGCGGTCCCCCAGATGCCACACCGCGCCCATGCACGCCTTCATGTTAGGCGCATCCGAAAGTGGCGAAGGTTGCGCCTAACATCGCATCCCTGCATCCGACAGGGGATTCGGATCGGTGAGCCGCAGTTTTCGCCAGAAAACAGGCGCAACTCCCGATCATACTCCCTTAGTGATAATTTTGTTTTTATTTTATGAGCAGATTTTCTTTAAAGGGAACTTATCACATTGAACATACAATCTGATCTGGCATCCTCTGGATGTATGGAGGAGGTAAACAGATTGAGGTATAGTGTTACAGGAAAATATTTTGTATAAATTGTAATTTATTGATCTAAACTTCTGCTTATTCTAGACAGGAGTCCAGTTGGTGGTTCTATTCAATGATTGACAAACTTTATTTATGAGCATGCATACAGAGATAGCTGTCAATCACAGATTGGGACTGCCTACTGGACTCCTTACTCAAAATACGCAGGAATTTCAGTCAGTAAGTTGTTTTATTAAACCTTTTCCCACAGAACTATAAATCAAGCCACTAAGTTTCTCCAGCTATGCAACATTTCAGTAAATTAAAAACATATTCATTGCAGCATACTCCCTTTACCTATATATACGGTACATATCCAATATATCTATATTTTCTTTCTGAAATATCAAACTTGAAGAAAAAAATATGTATCTGAATTCATCATAAGGTAGCTGTTTGTGCTTAGCACCCCCAGAGGAATAAAAGGCAATTTAAATGGCTATTCTAATTTTTGTTTTATAGGGATAGTTACAGTGACGTCAGTGAAGAAAGCTCCTCAGATAATTAACTAAATCGTGAGGCTTAAATTTCAGGTAACTGAATTTGTTATAATTCTAATTACTTTTAATTTGCTAATAACATTCATTGGAATATGTTATTTCCAGAACAATGATCATAATTGTCTGTTACCAGGTGCTGTGTTCCACACTGTTAAAATAAGCACAGCTAGGAATCATATTGGTGATTATTAGCCAAAAAAAGAAGAGAATAGAAGTGAAAGATTCTACAGTCAAGCGTGTTATATAAATTAAAGAAAATAGCTATTTAATCCCTTGCTGATTGTGTAAGTTTGCCCACTGACAAAGACATGAGCACTCTATAATTTTAAGGGTAGGTTAATTTTAACATAGAGAGATATAATATCCAAAATAAAATCCAGAAAAACACATTGTATACATTATATAAATGTATTTGCATTTTGCTTAGAGAAATAAGTATTTGATCCCCTACCAACCATTAAGAGTTCTGGCTCCTACAGACCAGTTAGATACTCCTAATCAACTCGTTACCTGCATTTGACAGCTGTCTTAAATAGTCACCTTTATAAAAGACTCTTGTTCACAGACTGAATTATTCAGTCAGACTCTAACCTCTACAACATGGGCAAGATCAAAGAGCTTTCTAAGGATGTCAGGGACAAGATCATAGACCTGCACAAAGCTGGAATGGGCTACAAAAACATAAGTAAGGTGCTGAGTGAGAAGGAGACAACTGTTGGTGCAATAGTAAGAAAATGGAAGAAATACAAAATGTCAATTGACATCGATCCGGGGCACCATGCAAAATCTCACCTTGTGGGGTATCCTCGATCATGAGGAAGGTGGGAGATCAGCCTAAATCTACACATGGGGAACCTGTTAATGATCTCAAGGCAGCTGGGACCACAGACACCGAAATAAATTGGTAATACATAATGCCGTAATGGTTTAAAATCCTGCAGTGCCCGCAAGGTCTCCCTTCTTAAGAAGGCACATGTGAAGGCCCATCTGAAGTTTACCAATGAACACCTGGATCATTCTGTGACTGATTGGGAGAAGGTGCTGTGGTCAGATGAAACAAAAAATTGAGCTTTTTGGCATTAACTCAACTTGCTGTGTTTGGAGTAAGAGAAATGCTGCCTATGACCCAAAGAACACAATCCCCACTGTAAAGCATGGAGGGGGAAACATTATGTTTTGGGGGTGTTTCTCTGCTAAGGGCATAGGACTACTTCACAGCATCAATGGGAGAATGGATGGAGCCATATACCGTAAAATCCTGATTGGCAACCGCCTTCCAGGATATTAAAAATGGGTCGTGGCTGGGTCTTCCACCAGGACAATTACCCAAAACATACAGCCAAGGCAACAAAGGAGTGGCTCAAAAAGAAGAACATTAAGTTCATGGAGTGGCCTATCCAGTCTCTAGACCTTAATCCCATAGAAAACTTATGGAGGGAGTTGAAGCTCCGAGTTGCCACGCGACATCCTCAAAATCTTAATGAATTAGAGATGATCTGCAAAGAGGATTGTATCAAAATTCCTCCTGACATGTGCGCAAACCTCATCATCAACTACAAAAAGCATCTGACTGCTGTGCTTGCCCACAAGGGTTTTGCCACCAAGTATTTAGTTTTGTTTGCCAGAAGGATCAAATACTTATTTCTCTCAGCAAAATGCAAATACATTTATATAATTTATATAATGTGATTTTCTGGATTTTATTTTGGATATTCTAGCTCTCAAAATTAACCCATCCTTAAAATTATAGACTTCTCACTTCTTTTGTCAGTGGGCAAACTTACAAAATCAGTATGGGATCAAATAATTATTTCTCTGTATGTGACCATGTTGGTTAAAACAATACATGTTAAATAGCTGGAGGAGAAATGCCACTTTATAGAAAACACATATAGTATATTAAAGGAAAAAAATTATATAAAAAATAAACTAAAGTGGTTACACTGGTTACACTTTCTCTTGAAAACTGCATTCTAACTGTCCACAAGTTATGCGCTGTATTGCAGTTCAATTCCATTGACGTTTACAGGGCTCAGTTGCAATACCAGACACAATTTGTGATGCTGTTTTTATAAGAAAGTGGCCATGTTTTTTCTAATCCTGGACAACCCCTTAGAGTCCCTCTAAAAACCCCTTTAGAGGAATTCTGTGTGCAACTCCAAGTGATGTTGTTTTGTAACAAAGCAAACACCTTTTTCTAATCCTGGACAACCCCCCTTAAAAAACTTTTAAAGTAAGTCTTAGCACACATTGGACACACTTTGTTATGCCTATTGCAGGGTCTGAGAAGATTGTTCTATGAACCCCTGTGTCAGATACTGGCCCCTAAAAACCTGCATGAGGAATAAAACATTCTATCAAATTCGGTTGTCTTAAAAGTGAACCTCTTTATATGCTGAATTAGAAAAATATGGCAATTTTCTTAAAAAAAAAAACAGCACATGTATACAGGTTGTGTATTATATTGTAACTCAGCCACATTTACTTCTATGCGTTTGACCTGCAACACAACTTGTTACCTGTTGACAGTTGGGGCACTGTTTATGGAAGAGAGAAGCCATGCTTTTAATCTAGAATAAGCCCTTGAAACATACAGTTGAAACCAGAAGTTTACATACACTATAATAAAAAGACACAGATGCTTGTTTTTCTCAATATCTGACATAAAATCAGAATAAACCTCACCCTTTTTAGGTCAATTAGGATTACCAAAATTATTTATATTTGCCAAATGCCAGAATAATGAGACAGAGAGACTTTTTTTAAGGCATTTTTATTACTTTCTGCAAAGTCAAAAGTTTACATACATTTCATTTTTATTCTAATTTCATGTCAGATAGTGAGAAAAACATGCATATGTGTCTTTTTATATAGTGTATTTAAACATCTGATTTCAACTGTAGATGGACCGAGTTAAAGGTGGTGCCTGAGCCAGACATGTCGTATTGACACTACAATGCTCCTGTATGTATGAACTGCAGAACAGGTTCATACATTATGGTGCATTCTACACTGCTTTAAAGCGATTTAGAGCTGGCCTGTCAGCACCAAAGTTCATACATGTTGTCCTAAATGACTACACATTTTCTAACTGAACAATGCCACTCATGAGAAATACGATTATACTACTACTGTCAAGTGAGCCGAAAAGAGCTCTATGTCTGTGGAGAGGATATTAAGCTTTATACCTAGACTGGCTCATTTGCAGCAACAACAGTTTTCTACTTATTCATTTCTCACTCGTCATGTTTGACTGCCAGTCTGCAAAGAAGTTATTTTTTCATTATTGCTAGTTGGGTAGGCTGGGAGATCATGTGGCTTGTACTAGATTACTTACTGCTGTGTCACTTTGTAGTGGATGATCTGATTGATGTACTGTGTTTACTCTGTGGAGACCTGGAAATTGCATGCTTTGTATAAATGCATGTTTTTTCTTGGGGAGGGTGATCTGCTTTAATGGTTATTATGGGCTTTAGCCCAACATAAAGTTGACACCTAAAGTCAAAGTCTAAAGTTACATTTCTTGATCTGTGTAATATTTGACAAATTTTTACCCACTGCCTCTTATTCCTGATGTCATCAATAAATTACTCTACAGTCAGTCTTTACCTTATTTATCCCTTGTACTCAACAGGTGTAGGGGTGTATTCTTGAATCTCTCTAAGATTTATGCACTGTTGACTTCCTTTATAGTAGCAAAAGCATAGAGAAAATTTTATCTCTCTGTTCCCAAATAAAAGATTAGAAAAAGGCAGCGCACATTTGGTGTTAATAGGGAGTCCTTCTAAACTTTCCCTTTCTTCTAAACCACCATTATTCTAATCAGTCAATCCACCCATGCAGAGGTTCACCTTCACGCACACCTTGTTGTCATTACAGTTTGTTGTTGTTCTCCCAACCTCTGAGACACACAACTTTGTACAGTGCGGACTCTGGCCTTGGTGCACAGTGATCTCTGCAAGTGATAAATCAAGGTTTCTCAGTTAAAGGTTTTTGTGAACATGAGGCATCACACAATCATACCACATCACTTGATCTAATTTTTGAGGTTTTATACAGCTTTCAGTCTGGCTTTTATGCCCTCCCACATGCCCCAGATTAGAGCGAGTTGCTCTAAAATTTGATCGTTGGCCAATTTTAGCGACACCTTCTACTTCCTCTGTTTGCATAACCTTACGGCTTGTCCTTCTTGGTGTTGCAGTTGCAATTTTGAGAAGAACCTTTGCTTTTTTAGACCATTATCTGCACATGGAATTGTTTTTAAACCTGCCAGACGGCTCTTTTAATATCTTAACTAGGTGCTTTGCTTCCTGACACTGAAGGACTACACATTTTCTAACTGAACATTTCCATTCATGAGAAATACAACTATACTACTACTGTAATCTGAGCCGAAAAGAACTCTATGCCTTTGGAGAGGCTATTAAGCTCTATACCTAGACTGGCTCATTTACAGCAACAACAGTTTTCTACTTATTAATGTCTCACTTCATATGTGTTATGTTTGACTTAAAAGAAGTCCCTGCTTAAAAGTGGTGTTGCCCAGGGCTCAGTATTCAATGTATTTATTTACAATATAGTGGAGGGGATTAATAGCACTGTTTCTATATTTGCAGATGATATCAAGCTATGTAGTGTAGTGCAATCTATGGAAGATGCAATAAAGTGCAAGCAGACCTGGACACACTGAGTGTTTGGGCATCCACTTGGCAAATGAGGTTCAATGTGGATAAATGTAAACTTCTGCATCTTGGTACTAGTAATCTGCAAGCATCATATGTCCTATAGGGGAAAAAACTGGAAAAATCACTAGTTGAGAAAGATCTGGGCGTTCTTCTTGATCATAGATTACATAACAGCATGCACTGTCAATCAGCAGCCTCTAAGGCCAGCAGGATATTGGCGTGTATTAAAAGAGACATGGACTCGCGGGACAGGGATGTAATATTACCACTGTATAAAGCATTGGTGCGGCCTTACTTGGAATATGCTGTTTAGTTCTGGGCTCCAGTTTATAGGAAGAATTTAGCTGGAGGAAGTGCAAAGACGAGCATCCAAACTCATAAGGGGAATGAAACATCTTAGTTATGAGAAGAGGTTAAAAGAATGAAACTTATTTAGTCTTGAGAAAAGACGTCTCCGGGGAGACATGATTCATTTATATTAGTATATAAATGTCCCCTACAAAAAGTATGGGGAAAAGTTATTTCATGTAAAGCCCTCTCAAAAGACAAGAGGACGTTCTCCTCGTCTGTAGAAAAAAAAAAGATTCAATCAAGCCTTCTTCACCATGAGAACTGTGAATCTGTGGAATAGCCTGCCTGAGTTGCTGGTCACAGCAAGAACAGTTACGGGTTTCAAGAAAGGCTTAGATCTCTACCTGAAGCAAAAAAATAATAATACGCATGTAGACATATAAAATTCTAGATGTAGTCTGATGGCAACTCTGGGAGTAGAAATTAAATCTTTCTTGGTTCTTGCCTTATGGGTTTCAAAGTCTCCATCAGTAGGGAAACTAGGCTTAAACTTCTTATCTGTATTTGTATATATTTGTATATATTGAGTGTATTCCTACTCTGAGCCCATGCCATGACTAAGGGTGAATTGTCACTCGAAACGCGTCGGCGTTAAACAGGGGGGTTGTTTGTGCGATGCTATGGAGTTGTTCCAGCATGTTTTAATGGATCTACAATAAACATATTGGATTTTTTTCAACCGTTGGGAACCGCTGTGCCATTCATCCTTACCTTAAATTCCTTATCTCCCTCCCTTTATCCACATTTTCCCCACCCGTGGTTGAACATGATGGACATATGTCTTTTTTCAACCGTACTATATAATCCCTTAACGACCCTGGACGTATGAGTACGTCCCAGGGTCACTAAGGGACTTTGCAGGGGGATCGCTCCGCGACCCCCCCGCACAGCCGGCGGGTGTTAGCGGCTAATCGCCGCTAAAACCTAGCCGTTACAGCGCGAAAGGGCAGCGTCGCCCGCCCACGCTGTTTAACTATTCAGATGCCGCGGCAAAGATTGCCGCGGCGTCTGAATGAATTAAAATCGGTGCTGTGCACAGATCTTCAGGGTGATCGGCGCCGCCACAGCATATCGATCCGACACCCGAACATGGCATCGGGAAGCCTTGTGAAGGCTCCCGTCACTCCCATGTCCTGCTTTGCCCCCCTTCCGTCCGCAGACAGGAAGTGGAGAAACCGCCATCTTGGTACAGTATAATGCATTGTCTATGCAATGCATTATACTGTATTGACAATCATGCCACCTAGTGGTCAAGCACCCTAGGTGGACTCCGTATTAAAGTAAAAAAAAAAAATAGAAAATAAAGTTTTAAAGTACAAAAAAAGTATTAAAAGTTCAAATCACCCTCCTTCCCCATGTTACAAATAAAAACAATAAAATAATAAAAAAGTTACACATATTTGGTATAGCCGCGTCCGAAAAAGTCCGATCTATAAAAATATAACATCATTTATCCTGTACACTGAACAACGTAGAAGAAAAAAATTCCAAATGCCAAAATTGCGTTTTTTGGTTATTTTACGTCACTTAAAAAATGGAATAAAAGTGATCAAAAAAGTCGCATGCATTCCAAACTGCTAGCGATAAAAAGTACACTTCATCCCACAAAAAATGCACCCTCACCGACGTCCATAGGTCCGTAGGTGTTAGTGCAAAAAATTTATTGGACGCACAAACTGGCGCCGTGGCGCAAATTTCAAAAATAGAAAAGGTTTGGAATTTTTTTTACGGTACCAAAACATAACGGAAACCCTACATGTTTGATATTTCCAGATGCGTATCAACCTGTAGAATACAGATAACACATTATATTTACCGAAGATTTAACGCCATAAAAGCAAAACACCTGCAAACATGGCGAAAATACGTTTTTTTCACAATTTGTTCCACTTGGAATTTTTTTTGCGGTTTCCCAGTATATTCTTTATTGAAGTGAATAACAGCATTAGAAAGTACATCTTGTCCCACAAAATAAAAGCCCTCATATGTCTATGTAGGTGAAAAAATAAAAAAGTTATGGCTCTGGGAAGGCGAGGAGGGAAAAATGGGTCCTTAAGGGGTTAACTATGTTATTTAGTAATTGTATGTCTATTATTTTGTAGCTTTATACTTAGAACTTTGTGTTAAAGCTATTTGTATATTTTGGCTCTGGTTGATGGTGATGCATAGAGATGAGCGAGCACTAAAAAATTCTAAACCTCAAATTTTTAGAAATTCGGACCAAATGCCAAACCGAACGCTGAACCGAACCCAATTAAAGTCAATGGGAGATGATGTTCAGGTTAATTTTTATACTAACACAAGTGAGGAGAAACTGGAATTACCTTCCAAAATGGATACGTGGAACAACTTAATGAAGACAATTTGGCTCTAAGAGTCACAAAAAAAGGTCACAGGCTAAAATAATTAATTCCTTTCAATAGCTAACTGAAAAGATGAGGACTGCATAGCCATAAGAGATGCAGCGCTAGCAGCTGTGACGGGGTCCTTTTGACATGTAAGAAGCCACCGGTATTGGAAATGGCACATGGTAACTGGCAGGAGCCCCTATCACTTTTTTCACCAGGGCCCAAGAACATGTCATATATGTGGTGGCAGCAAGACCATCCCACGGGGGAACATGGAGGTTCAGCTGGCAGGGTCATAGTTATAGGGCGTGCAGTGGTAGCCAGGGCTGGCGTCAGTCATGTATTAGCCGTTTCAAGGCCCCATGCAGCTAAATCAAATGGGGCTCCCACCCACTACTAGTTCCTATTTTTTAACATATCACTGGGCCCCTTTTTGATTGGGGCCCTTGACAGCAGTACTGCCCTATTGGCACCCATGCCAGTTACCATGTGCCATTTCCAATACTGGTGTCTTCTTATGTGTCAAAGGGGTTTTTGGGACACCTCAGGATGCAGGGCCCCGTAGCGGCTGCTACCACCAGGGATGCCAACAGGGCAGTACAGGTAGTACTACTGTCATGGGCCCTAATTGAAAAGGGGCCCACATATATGTTAAAAAAATAGAAAGTAGTAATGGGTGAGGGCCCCATTTGATTTGGCTGTATGGGGCCTGAAACGATAATCGATGGTTACTGCAGACAGATTGATGACTGATGTTAATAGATGACTGATGGAATGTGAATTTAACATTGTGAAGAAGATGTGCAAGAGTTTACTAGTCGGTAACATCGGCAATCGGGGGAAACAAAATCTTCAGAGATCCACTCTTGATTCATTTTGATAAATGTCAAACGGTCCACATTCTCGGGGGAAAGATGGATACGTTTGTCAGTTATCACTCCACCAGCTGTGCTGAATGTTCGTTCCAAGATAACGCTGGCTGCTGGGCCGGCTAAAATTTGTATGGCATGTCGAGCAAGGTCAGGCCATTCATCCATTTTGGACACCCAGAAGTTGAATGGGTCCAGATAAAGTTCAAAAACATCGGTGTTGAGCCACACGTAGTCATGGACCATGCTCTTAAGGGGGTCTTGGTGTGTCTGAAAGCTGCCCTGCCTTGCAGGCATTGCTGAGGTGGTAAAAACCGAGTTAAAAATGTTAACCAGTGCGCTTCTGCCACACTGTCTGCTGCTGTTGCTGCGGTGACTACTTGCCATTGTACTGCTGTCACATTGCTGACGTTGTTCCACCGTGACATTAGAATGTGAAGAACATGCAACAGATGTCTCGAGTTGGTCAGTGAGCACTGTCTCAAATTCCTGCATTCTACTGTCAATTTGTCTGGGTGGAAGGAAAGTGCTCACTTCTGATTTGTAACGTGGATCAAGGAGGGTAGCCACCCAGTAATCGCTGTTCATTTTGATTGCCTTGATGCATGGGTCATGTAGGTAATGTAGCATCCAAGCACCATGTGTGAGATGCTGTCAGGATCTCCCAAGCCTTGGGGTCGAGGGGCACTAACCAGATCTTTCTCCTCTTCTTCCTCTTCCTCCTCCTGAAATCTGTGCCAACCCCTTACCACTGAAGGGTAATCGGTACCAGTGGTGTCCACCCCTGCCTCATCATTCTCCTCCACTTCCTCATCCTGAGCATCACCAGAAGCCTGGCTAGCATCATGCCCTCTATTCTGTGAGCTGAACTGCCGTCCTGCACCCACCCTGGACCTTGAACCACCGCCTAAAGAAGACTGATACAATGGGGACTTCTACATCCGACAGCGAGTAAGACTCTGTGTCCTCCACCACTGCCGGGACCTGCTGCCGCAGAGAGTCTAACACTTGCTCCTGTAAAAATATGACCACAGTGGTCATACTGACAACTCCATTGTCCTGACTGACCATTTTGGTTGCATCTTCAAAACGGTCAAGGATGGTGCAGAGATCCTTCACCTGCCTACACTCTCTATGGCTCAACACCCCGAGGTCTGCACCACTGCTCGTCAGGCCATGTGACACTTCATACTGCATAATGGCATTACGCTACTGCCACAATCGGTGGAGCATGTGGAGGGTGGAATTCCAGCAGGTTGCCACGTCAACAATGAGACGGTTGGCGGGGAGGCCCAGATCATGCTGCAATGCTGCCAGTCGTGCCAAAGCAGGGTGCGAATGCCGGAAGTGTGAGCTTAGCATCAAGCCTTCCTCAGCAGACAGTCCACACCCAGGTAGCGCTTGAAAAATTTCTGCACAACCTGGTTCATGACGTGTGCCAGGCAAAGGATGTGCGTAAGTCTACCGATCCTAAGGGCGGCAAGGAAATTTCTCCCATTGTGGAAAGGCAACATTCCCAAGGCCAAAAGCCTAGCAATGCCGACATTCAGGCTTTTGGCTTTGGGATGGCTCGGGTGAAAGCGTTACTTATGCTCCCACACCTGGTATACAAAAGACTTGCTGCCGGACTGACTGCTGTACAGCGTGCAGGTCATACTGGTGGAAGAGGAAGGTATAGACTGTGTTGCTGGTGGTGGGAATCGGCCGACAGTGTCTGGGACTGGGGATGGTGGCTGCCGATGCTGCTCCAGCACATCAGCAGCAGAGGACCGCTTGGGATTGGAAGTGGCCCAGGAGGCAGAAGATGTCACGGTCGTTGGAAGGCCAAGACCTGTGTGGCCTTTTTTCTTCAGGTGATTCTTCATGTGCCTGTTCATGCTGGTGGTGGTTAAATTCTTTAGATTCTTTCCTCTACTGAGGCGTTGACAGCAAATCCGACACACAACGTTGTTCGTCGAATCTGAGGCTTTATCGAACTAGGCCCATGCTTCACTGGTCCTGGACCTCTTTGACGGTGAAAACTAGTAGCGGTGTTCCATCTGCCACCACTGACCATGGCCGGTGGATTAATATCAGCGAACTTGTGCGACTGCCCTCTCCCTTTCTGCGGCTGGACCCGCACTGACACTACCCCATCATCCTCTTCCTCCACTGATGATGCATCCGTCAGCTGCTGCTCAACAGACCACATTGGATCCGCAATGTCATCATCATCACAGGTGACTTCCTCTTCCTGACAGTCTGCTTCCTCAAGCTGCGGGCTAGAAGCACAGGCACTGCAAGGCACTGCTGACCGCTTGTTATTTCTGCCGACGGACAAGCTTCCTTCTCCTCCTCTGAGGGCATCAGCGATTGGGTGTCAGAGCAGACAAAATCATCCTCTTTGGCATCTTGATCTTTTGAAATGCCTTCTGACCCCAACCGCATTGTGTCATGAAAAAGCTCTTCGGAATACGGATTATCTAGAGTGGTCTGTTAATTGGGTGACATTTGGCCTTCAGGTTGCACTGATGATGATGACATTTGTGCCCTTGACTGAGAGGAAGAGGAGGTAAAACGGCTGGATGCAGGTTGTGTTAACCACTGAAGAATGGATTGGAACCGATCTTCGGTAATGAGACGCACAGGGAACCGACCAAGCTATCACAGGCCTGACGGTCCTGCGACTGACGATGTGCTCGCTTGTGTGTTGTCCGGAACACTGGAAGAAGTGCCTTGTCTCGTACCTCTAGCTCCACATACTACGTCCCTCCTTGCCCGCTTACCACCTCTAGTTCGCTACATGTTCAAAAATATAAACAAAACAGAACTTTAGTGTAATCCCAAAAATGTGCTGCTAGCAAATACTAGTATAAATAGAAATTCTTTCTATGGAATATCTCTGTGAACGGTGCCTTATTCAACAACTCTTGTCAGTAACACTGCAAAACTGAACTTTGGTGTACTCCCAAAAATGTACGGCTAGCAAATACTAGTATAAATAGATTTCTTTCTATGGAATATCTTTGTGAATGGTGCCTTATTCAACAACCCTTGTCAGCAACACTGCAAAAAACTGATTCCCTAAGCTAGTCCCCCCCTCCCTACCTCCCTGAGTATTCTAACTAGCAGCTTTTCCTTTGTGAAATCACTATTAAATGTTGTTTCTGCCTGCTGGCAAACAAGCACACAAAGGCAGCAGTGTATCCACTACAGAGAGTAAGATCGAAATGACGTTCAATAGGAAATACAGTGACATACACATAAGACGGTTATGTGATTTTAGCAGCCAATGAGATCCCTGCACCCTCAATGGTGATGTTTTGTACCGCCCCCCCCCCCCTCTGCAATGATTGGCTGGCCGCCAATTCTGAAGGGAGCAGCTGAAAAAGGCGCCGAATGCCTGTCCCGAACCCAAACTTTTTAACGAACTTGCGGGAAAAATTCAGCTCGAGTTCGGAAAATATGTAAAGTTCGTGCCGAACTAACCTTTTTCCGAATGGTTAGGCTCAACACTAGTAATGCACTGTGTCACATCGTGGCGCAATATGTTAAAGGTGGGGCATTTCTTTACCCCGCCCTGAGTGCAATTTTGCCTAGGAACGGCCCTGCATACAGTGATGTCACAGTACAGGGATAATATACTCAGTGATGTCCTTGTACAGAGACAGTTTCTTCAGAGATATCACATTACAGGGATAATGCAAACAGTGATATCAAAGTACAGGGATAATATATTCAGTGATGTCACAATACATGGACAATTTCTTCAGTGATGTCAGAGTTCAGTGATAATACACACAGGGATATCAGAAAACAGGGATAATACACACAGTGATGTCACAGTACAGGGAAAATTTCTTCAGGGATAATATACTTAGTGATGGTACAGCACAGGAATTATACAAATATTTACAGTAAATCATAGTACAGGAATAGTGCACACCATGATATTGGTGGGAATAATGCACACAAAAATATTTAGAGCGACATGTATGAAAGGGTCAGTTTCACTTATCTGTAGTGTTGAGCGATTATAATCGTCAAATTTGAAATCGGCATGGATTTTAGGTTGATCGGAAATTTCCGATCACGCGATAATTTAGGTGAGAATCTGTACATAATCTATTACTATCGCACCATTTTTGGCGCTTCCTGTTATTTTGGCGGCCAGCAAATCAGCTTAGAGCATAGAGCAGGGTGAGCTCGGTGTGCGACGTCATGACTGTGATGTGTATGGTTGTCATTGGCTGGAAAAATCACATGACCTCGTTTTACATAGAACAGCCATTCCTGTTCAGTAGTAGTGTGTCAGTGTGTCTCATAAGAGCAGGACGTGTGTTAGCTTTCTCCTCAATACAGCTCAGCGACACAGTTCTCTTTGTTCATACAGACAACTATGCTTTTAGCTGTGAACATCAGAACATAGGTAGGTTAGAGAATTTCAGTTCTTAGTTAGTTAGGTTGAGACTTTTAAAGAAGCATTTAGGTCTTTACAGCCGTGGGGCGGGGGGGGGGGGTGTGGCGGTGGGTGGTGGTGCAGGCGAACACAGACAGACAGGCAGGCGTTTGAAAGGAGAGTGTATATTGTGCAGCCCAAACTCTGCTTTGTACCTACATTGAAATGGCCTTTTTTTACCAGTTTTTGCCCAGCACAACTCGCACCTGAGGTGAAATAGTACCTTGTATTTTGGACAGCCCGGTTTTGTTCAAAGACCCACCTTGTACTTACATTAGGATACAGAAATTTGCTAGTAATTGCTGTTGTATTTCATAGGTGCAAAACCCACCTTTTATTATCCGTACACAATTTAATTAGGTTTTTTTCACTTTGCCGCAGGCCATTTTGTTCAAAGACCCACCTTGTACTTACATTAGGATACAGAAATTTGCTAGTAATTGCTCTTGTATTTCATTGGTGCAAAAACCACCTTTTATTATCCGTATAACATTCAAATAGCTGTATTACACTTTGGTTCGTATTTTTTTCAAATAGCCACCTTCTACTTAAATTTGGATACAGAAATTTCTTAGTTACTGTTGTCGTATTTCATTGGTGCAAAAAACACCGTTTGTTATCCGTATAACTTTTAAATAGCTGTATTGCACATGGTGCGGCCCTAGTTTTTTTCAAATAGCCAAATTGCATGAGAATTCTGATAGAAACATTTTCTAGCAACTGTTCTCTTTTGTCATTGCTGCAAAAAACGCAATTTCTCATCCGTGCAACTTCTGAATATTTTTATTGCGCTTGGTGAATCTCAGGTTGGCGCAGATAGCGCACTTGTATGATATTTTGTTTAAAACTATCAATTCCTAGTCCTACTGGGCAGTTGTAAATCCCTGGGACTGAAGGAAGAACACTGTTGATTTTTGTCTTACAGTTCTTCCACCAGAACGCATTTCACAGGTATTCGCTAGAAACATTTCAGTTTCTAATCCTAGTTGGCTGTAGGAAATTAGAGGGATTTAAGAATAGCTGTGATTTGCCATCTTTCAATAAGAGACTGTCAAAAACTCTTCCATACCTTCTTAAATTTTTATCTTTCTGAACATGGAGCGAAATGCAGGTGGTAAGCGAGCAAAGAGGGGTGTAGGACATGGAGGTAGAGGTACGAGAGAGGGTGCTCCTTCCAGTGCTGGTGACAACACGCAAGCCAGCGGATCGTCCGTTGCAGGACCGTCAGGGCCCTGTGAATCTCAGTAACAAACAGTGTCGCCAATCTGTTCTTCAGTGGTTAATGCAACCTGCATCCAGCAGTCTTACCTCCTCGTCCTCCCAGTCACGGCCACAAATGTCGTCATCAGCATTGTCAGCATCCGTCCAACATGAAGCGAAGGCAGCCCAAATGTCAACTTGTGTACCCACCACTGTGGATAATCCATTTTCTGAAGACCTCTTTGATGACAAAATGCGGTTGGGGTCAGAAGGCATGTTAAAAGATCAAGAGGCCAAAGAGGATGATTTTGTCTGCTCTGATGCCCAATTGCTGATGCCATCAGAGGAGGAGAAGGAAGCCGGTCAATCGGCAAAAATCCCGGGCGGTCGGCAACGCCTTGCAGTGCCTGTTGCTTGTAGCCCGCAGCTCCAGGATGTAGAATGTCAGGACGAGGAAGTCACCTGTGTTGATGATGATGATGATGACGACATTGCGGATCCAACGTGGTCTTTTCAGCAGAATTTGCTTGCGAGCGCTTCATCACTGGACGAGGAGGAAGACGATGGGGTAGTGTCAGTACGGCTCCCGCCTCAAAAAGGGAGAGGGCGGTCGCAGAAGTCCGCTGAGATGATTCCGCCAGCCACGATCAGCGGAAACACCGCTCCTCGCTTATCGCTGTCGAAAAGGTCCAGGACCTCTCAAGCCTGGGCCTTTTTCGAGCAAGCCTCTGATTCACCCAGCGATATCATATGCCGCCTTTGCCATAAACGCATCAGTAGAGGCAAGAATCTTAGGTGTTTAACCACCACCAACATGTCTAGTCACATGCAGCGAATGCATGAGTTGAAATGGAGGGAACACTTGGCCAAAAAAGGCCAGACCGACGCCGGACCTCCAACCACTGTCACACCCTCTGTCTCCGCCTCCTCCTCCTCCGCCACCACCAAGCGTTCCTCAGCTGCCCATGTCTCTCAGAGTCATGATCAGGGATCAGCCTCCGCTTCAGCCTCCACCGTCGCCCGAGTACCACCAGCACCACCAGAGACCCATCCTACCCCTTCTCCTTCCACCAGTACAGCTGCCAGTCTAGCAGCCAGCCTTCTGTCTACCAGGTTTGGGAGCAGAAGAAACACTTTAACCCAAACCATCCCAAAGCCAAAAGCCTGAATGATGGCATTGCCAGGCTTTTGGCCTTGGAAATGTTGCCTTTCCGTCTGGTGGACACAGAGGGGTTCCCGCACGTCATGGCCCTTGCCTGCCCCTAATATCAGATGCCGAGCAGGCATTTCTTTGCCAGAAAAGCCGTCCCTGCCCTGGCCAGACTGTATCAAAAATTTCACCCCTTTGTCTGCATCTGGCCCGGGCAAAGTCCATCTGATCCCCGACACATGACTAGTAAGCCGGCCAAGGCCCGCTATATCTCTGTGACACTCACTGGGTGAGTGTGGATTCTCTGGTGGAAGGGTGGCTCTCGGGCCGGCCACGCCTTCAAGACCGCGGGGAGGGTGCGGGGTTTTTTCCCCCCAAGGCCCCTCGGGCATCGTTCCCCAGAAAAACCCGGGCAGTTTTTGAAATTAATCTGTCTTGGGACCTCAACACACAGGTCAGGATTGTGGGGGGCTCTCCGCAGAGTCGAGCGCTGGTGGGTGACAAAAACCTTGTCCGGCAAGGTGGTGTGGATAAGGGGCGAAATCTGCGGGCCGCCCTTGCTGGCCATGTCATGATCATCATCAGCACCAGATTTTTAAGCCGGTTTTGGGTGTTTGAATGTGGCCTGCATGACATCGTTGGGAGGGGGAAAATAAGATTCCAGGGGTACCCATTAGGGCTTCTGCCAAAATTTCCTGCTGGCTGCCGCTAGGGCTACTTGGCACTCTACTGCTGTCACGTTGCGACGTTGTTCCACCTACATTTGAAGAACGGAAGCAGAGGCAACAGATGTCCCCCAGTTGATCAATCACACAGTCCCCAATTTCTGCTTTTTACTCCCTTTTTGGGGGGGTGGAAGGAAAGTGCTGTGTTTTGCTTTGTCCCCGGATCGGGGGAGGGGGCCACCCAAATGTTATTCAGTTTGAGGGCCAATTGAGGAAAATTTTTTGCGGAAATGGGCATCCAACACTCATGTGAGAGATGAGCCTTTTTCCCCAACCCTCGGGGTCGGGGGGCACAAACAAATGATTTTCCTCATCTTCCCCTCCCCCCAAATTAAAGCCCCTCTTTCCCCAAGGCAGGGAGTCTTTAATGTCGGTGCCCCAGAATCCCTCCCCCTTCCCTCCGCTTCCCCCGGCACAGCTTCACACACCCCTGACTTGCCTAAAGGGCACCCTGGAGCTGAGGGCCCCCCTTGCACTAGCTTGGACCCTAAACCCAAATGCTAATGAAGCCCAAAAAAATTTGAAAACGTCGGGCCTTGTGGATTTGCGGAGAGAAAGGCTCCTGTCCGCATCTGTGCCCGTCTCCTCCTCCGTCGCTGGTTGGACCATTTTCAGAGTATCCAACGATCATTCCGAACTAAGATCACCACAAGCTCTGCTGAAAGGGGGTTGCCGCACTGACCATTTTGGTGGCTTTTTCAAAACTGGAAGGGTGGGCAACTCTTTCACCGCCTTTCCATCTCGGTGGCCAAACCCCCAGGTCCGCACCGGGTGCTTGTCAGGCCGTGTCACTTCGTACTCGTAACGGCATTCGCTGCCCCACAACGTGAGCATTGGGGGGTGAAAATTCCAGCGGGTTGCCACGTCAACAATGAGACGGGTTTTCGGGGAGGGCCGAGCGACGCTGCAAGCGCCCCGGGGGACGGAAAGGGGGCAAAGGGGGAATCGAACTCAACCCCGAGCCTTTTCAGCAGGCAGTCCAGCCCGGGGGGCTCTTTAGAAATTTTTTGGGCGACAAGTTCTGACAGGAGGGAAGGGGTGTGCTCCACCCACCCATCTTAAGGGCGGGCCAGCAGATTTCGCCCTTATCGACACCCCCCCCCTGGCACAAGTTCTTTCACCCAGCCAGCGCTGGTCCCCTTGCAGAGCCCGTCCACAGCTCCTGCCTGTGTGTGGATGGTCTCCAAGGGAGTTAATTTCAACACGGGCCGGTGTCTCTGGCAAGTGATGCCACCCGAGACTTGGGGAAAGGGCCCGCACCCCCCGCGGTTTGAAGACGTGCGCCGAGCCTGAGACCCGTCACCCCCCAAAACATCCCCCCACTACCCCGTGAGCTGTCACAGAGATATAAAACGGCCTTGGGCCCTGCTTACTAGTCCCTGTGCGGGGAGATGGACTTTTCCGGGCACAGAGCAGACAAACGCGCTTTTAAATTTAGTGCAAATGGCTGGCCAGGGGAGGGACGGCTTTTTCTGGCAAAAAAATGCCTGCTCGGCATCTGGTATTGGGGGGAGGCAGGGGGCCCTGACGTGGCGGGGAACCCTTTTGTGTCCACCAGACGGGAAAGGAACAAAATTCCAAGGCCAAAAGCTGGCAAAACCACATTTAGGGTTTTGGCTTTGGGATGGTTTGGGTTAAAGTTTTCTTCTGTCCCAAATCTGGAAGAAGAAGGCTGGCTGCTAGACTGGGCCGCTGTACGGCATAGGTGTCAAAGGAGGGAAGGGGAAGGGGTTGGGTGGGTCTCTGGGGTGCTGGGACCGGGCACGGGAGGTGAAACGGAGACTGTTTCCCCGACATGATCTGAGAGACATGGCAGCTGAGGAACGCTTGGGGGTGGGGGGAGGGGGGGGAGGGGAGACAGAGGGGGTGACAGTGGTTGGAGTCCGGCGTCGGTCTGGCCTTTTTGGCCCAAAGGTTTCCCCCCATTTCAACTCAGCATTCGCTGCATGGACTAGACATGTTGGTGTGGTTTAAACCCCTTAAGGGGCTTCCCCTACTTATGGTTTACAGCAAAGGTGGGAAAACATCGCTGGGGGGGAAACAGAGTTTGCTCAAAGAAAGGGCCCCGGCTTGAGGTCCTGGACCTTTTTACGGCGATAAACGGGGGGGGTTTTCCTGACCGGGCTGGCGGAAACAATCCGGACTTCGCCTCCCCCTCCCTTTTTGGCGGGGCCGTATTTTCACACCCCCCCCGTCTTTCCCCCTCCCGGGTCCAACTTTCGGAAAAGCCAGGTGGGTCCGCAAGTCGTCATCACATCTCATCAACCAGGGCTTTGGGCGTCCGACTTTCTGCATCCGAAGCTGCGGGGTACAACAAGGGCACTGCAAGGCGTTGCCGACCGCCCGGGGTTTTTGCCGATTGACCGGCTTCCTTCACCTCCTCTGATGGCATCAGTAACTGGGCGTCAGAGACGACTAAATCATCCTCTTGTCTTTTAAAACATGCCTTCTGACCCCAACCGCTTTTTGTCATTCAAAGAGGTCTTCAGACAATGGATTTAATCACAGTGGTGGGTACACGAGTTGACATTTGGGCTGCTTCATGTTGGACGGATGCAGATGACGACATTTGTGGCCGTGACTGGCGAGGACAGGAGGTAAGACTGCTAGATGCAGGTTTGCATTAACCACTGAAGGACAGATTGGCGACGATGTTCGTTACTTAGATTCACAGGGCCCTGACCCAGCGATGACAGGCCTGACGGTCCCGCAACTGATGATCCGCTGGCATGCGTGTTGTATCCAGCACTGGAAGGAGCACCTTCTCTCGTACCTCTACCTCCATGTGCTACCCCCCTCTTTGCTCGCTTCCACCTGCATTTCACTCCATGGGTTTAGAAATATAAAAATTTGAGAAGGTATGGAATAGTTTTGGAAAGTCTCTTATAAAAGACGGCAAATCACAGCTATTCTCAAATCCCTCTAATCGAAACAAAATTGCTGGATTCAAATTTAACTGCAATTTTTTGCACGTTTCAATTCACCTGTGGTGACTATAGAATTGCTGTTTTAAGATTTACGTGGATGCTGCGTCAATGAACAAAGCTGGGTGCGCAAAAGTCAAAAAAAATGTATCTTATGTTTTCGTATTATACACGGTATTTTTTTTCACCTTTCAATTCACCTGTGGTGACTATAGAATTGCTGTTTTAAGATTTACGTGGATGCTGCGTCAATGAACAAAGCTGGGTGCGCAAAAGTCAAAAAACCACGTATCTGTTATGTTTTCGTATGATAACACGTATTTTTGGCAACAAACAACCTGTGCTGACTACAAGATTGCTGGATTGTAATTTAACTGCAAGGTGGATATATCAACACAGGTGGAATTGGAAAAAATTAAAATGAACACCTATCTGAAATGTATACGGATAATAAAAGTGGAGTTTTGCACCTAACAAAGAGACCTGCAGTTACTAGAAATGATGTGTATCCAATATAAGTTCAGGCTGCCCAATATCCAGGAAATATTTCAATAGCAAACTGTTAATAATAAAGATATTGCAGTGCAATGTCTACACTAAGTCTTGGTGAACTTTATCCAGTGTTCTTTATAGATAGAGCTTGTCTGTGTTTGCCCGTGCCCCCCCCCCCCCGCTACCCCCGTGACTTTACAGCGTTAGATGCTGCGTTAAAATTCTCAAGCTAACTACATAAAATCTTCAAATCTCTAATCTAACTAAATTGGAAGGATCACAGCTAATAGTAGAGGTTTCTCTGTGCAGAAATAGACTAATTTCGCTGAGCTGTTTGGCCACAGGCAGAGCACACGTCCTATTCCTATGAGACGCTGAGAGACACTAAGGCTGAACAGGAAGGGCTGTTCTATGTTAAAATGAGGTCATGTGATTTTTCCAGCCAATCGCAACCATACATATCCCAGTCATGACATCGCACACATCTCACCCTGCTCTATTCTGTAATCTGATTTGCTGGCCGCCAAAATGACAGGAAGCGCCGAAAATGGCACGATCTTAATAGATGATGCACAGATTTTAACCTTAATTATCGCATGATCTGAAAATTTCGATCACCATAAAAACCTTGCCGATTTCAACTTTGTCGATAAAAATCGCTCAACACTAGTCCGGACCCATTCGACTTCTGGGTATCCAAAATGTATGAATGGCCCGAGCTCGCTCGCCACGCCGTAGAGGTGTTGTCCTGCCCAGCAGCCAGCGTCATATCTGAGCGGACTTTCAGCACAGCTGGAGGAGTCATTACAGACAACGCATCTGGCTTTCCACAGATAATGTCGATCGTTCTTTCATCAAGATGAATCAGTCATGGATCTTTGATGATGTTGTGGCCCCAATTGCCGAGGTCACCGATTAGTTTCCAGTCTACTTCACATTCCTCTTCAAAAAGAAATGGACCTCTTGAAAACTTTTTTTTAAAATGATCATTTCTTACTGCAATTTTATTCTCAGTTCCCAAAAGATATTTTTGCTGGTTTTGCGGTGAAGAGACTGTAAAAGACACCAAGGTTTCATGACAAAACCATATTCCATTTACTCACTTTATGTCACGTCAGTGGAGGTGCAGTGGGCCCTGACTGCCACCCAGCCTACTTGGCGTGCTGCCCTAGATGGCAGACCCCAACTGGACGACAGTCGCTACACTACTACGTGCAGGGCCGTCAGGGGAACACAGAGTCAGACTGTCCGGGTCGATAACGGTACAGGTACACCAAAGCCACAAATCGGAAGACAGGAGAATACCGGTAAACAAGCCAATGGTCAAAAGCACAGGAGGTCACGCAATACAAAAACGGAGGACGAAAAGCGTAGTCGAGGAGCAAGTCGAAGTCAGGAACACAGGAGTCAACAAGCCAAACAGGATAACAGGGGAAGCACACGGTATAACCTTTTCCAGGCAAGGTCTGACAGGAATGAGCAAGTTTAAATAGGGAACCCAGAGCCCGCCCCAGCAGATGATTGGTGCGGCCTCCGGGCCCTCCTATTGGCCAGTGCGGCACACCCTCTGTCCTGATTAGGAGCTGAGCTGTCATTCCTAGGTAAGTCAGCCCAGCCTCTCCCTGGGTGTGTCGCATGGCCAGAGGAATTAACTCCTGCTGTGCCTTGCTGCTCCACGGCGGAAACGTGCGCCGTGACACTTTATCTTTAGAATTTTTCGCATTGTCAGTGGCTTTGGGGTCATGGTCATTTGGAACAGAAATGTGGCTTCTATGTGGTATTTCTCCCTCACAATTTTTAACAGTGGCTGAGAAGTCATTTTTATAATTTTTTGGTGGCATGTTGCTGTGAGATACAGCTATAATCGTGGTCCTTTGGAACAGAAATGTGGCTTCTAAGTGGCATTTCTCCCTAACAATTTTTT
>JAODAL010052899.1:0-25666 GCA_025379985.1 Phyllomedusa bahiana
TCCCAAAAACCAAGAGATAAAATTGTAATTATCCTTCGCTTGTAAAATGCTACAGGAAAAATGTATATATTTTGACGTGAAAATGACGGTTTCTTGGGGTCAGCACCCCACAAAACAACGCTTAATTAACCCCTGGATGTAAATTGCGCAATAGAATTGAGCAGCCAAAATGAAGTGGTATTTGAAATTGGAAAAACGCTCTTTCTTTAAATGAATACAATAGGAACTGGCTTAGATCCCATTTGGGATATTGAATGTATATGCAGCTGCAGTGGACGCACACTGGATGTCAGATCCAATACCCCAAAAAATCAGAAATAGAACATTAAGAGAACAGTCTCTGAGACAAGCTGAGACACCCCACAAAAATCGCTGTATAAAAATCAGTTCTTCAGTGAGAGCTACCCAATCTGCCACGGCAGCCCCTTTCCCCTGATCATTTACAGTGAGAGGAGTGTGAGCTCCCGGCGTCGCCCCGGGACTTATATAGTGCGGTGACGTCACAGAATCCCGCGGTCTCTGATTGGCTTCATCTCTGCACATGTCATGCAGGCTATGCCCTTCTTCCTCCCAAGTGTTTGCCCAATGTAAACGCCATGTGCTCGCAGCCATTTATCAATCAAAAGCACACTTCATTCACCCGAAGTACCCCAAAGTTCAGAACCGAAGTTTTCCTGAAACTCTAAACGAATTCCACTTCGTTAGAATCAATTCGCCCATCTCTAACTATATTGCATGCATATATTCAGTAATCCAGCATGTATTATTGCATCAGCAATAAAAATAATTTTATAGCTACAAATATAAGATGTTGTAGGTTTATCTATGACTGCAATGCTCAGTTAATTACCTCTATATGCCACAATTAAATTGTCGCAATTATAATAAATGAGACCTACAGTATTCTAAAAATGATGAATAGCCGTGTTATGTGCTTACTTCAGTAGCCTTGCTGTTCCATTACTTTTAGCAGGTAATTCTCTGGACTGTGTAAATCGGTTCCTGTGCTGTAAGGTTTATAATCATTGGTTTAGTCTATTAATTAAACCATTGCTGCAGGTAATGCCGCCACTGACAGGTTTGTTGTGATATTAACCTTAATGAGGCCATATGATTAATGGCCTCTGTTTACTCTGTTTTTCAGGGCCATGGATCACTCCTACATAAAGTGGTTTCTAACAATGTATAATTGAATCCTACTATAACCTCAGACTGCTTTTTCAGCAGTGCACGTTACAACCGTCTCTCCTCTGAGTCAGATATGGTTTGTACATGGTAAGCCTTGATAATTCAATTATCTGTAACAAACAAAGAGTGCCATAGGCCAGTGTCGTCTTCTTACACACTATGGATAAAACACCAGTTATGCTATCTTTATTTGTCTACTGGGTCAGCATACAAAGGCCTGCATGGCTATTGAGACATCTTGATTTGGCTATTTGGCAAGTTCAAAATGAAGATTGGTTATTGCATAGAAATCCTAGGGAACCAATGTTTGGTAACATAAAAAAACCTAAAAAAAAAATACAAAAAAATAACAAATCAAATAAAAATTTTAGTTTGTATGTATTAATTTCTTTTCATTTTATTTATTTCACTAAAGGGAATAATTAGAAAATACGAATTTCTCAAAAAACGGTTTTTTCAAATTCGCCGAATTTCCCCACAAAAAAAAAATTTGGGCCGAATTCTTTGGACGAAACTCGTTAAAAAACACTATTTTCCCTGATGCACAAGCCTGCAGGGGCTGTACAAACGTTGGGCCATCTTAAATAAGCAGAGGGGGCTTGGTTTGGTCTCCATACAATGTTGGTTTTAAATAAAACCGCCCCCCAAAAACTGCCCCCGCTCTTAGAAACGTTTATTTTAAAAAATCCCGGCACTTTAAAAGGGGAAAAAATTTAAACCAAAAAAAAATGAAGGGGGAATGTAGCCTGATAAAATCCCTGGCGCGACAGCTGGAAAAAAAACAAGCTGAGGGATCCGGGGGCAACATTAGGACAGGGTGTGGAGGGAAGGCGGCAGCCACAGCAGCATGAGGTCCAAAACAGTGGGACAATGAAAATTCTGGAGGTGGCAAAACATAATAGGGGCCCCAGATTGGCCCCAAAAACACAGTTTGGAGGTTTACGGGACCTGGGCAGCAGCATGAGTTTAGACAGTGGGGACAAAAAAAAACCCCAATTTTTGGGGGCGGCAAAAACAAGGGGTAGGCCACAAGTGGCCCCAATAACCCAGTGTGGAGGGCACGGGAGCAGCACATAGGTCAGGCATGGCAAAAATGACATTCTGGAGGTGGCAAAAAAAGGAGTAGGGCCCCAAAAAAGGGGGACAATGACACAGTGTGGAGGGGACGGCAGGGACATGGGGAAGGGGGCCCCGGGAGTGGCACAATACATTTGGAAGTGGCAAAAAAAAGAGTAAGGCCACAGATGGGGAAAAATGACACAGTTTTGGGGGGGGAACGGCACAGCAACAGAGGTCAGGCAGTGGCACAATGAACCCCCCCCCCCCCCCCCCCCCCCCCCCTTTTGGAGGTGACAAAAACAGGAGTAGGGGCCCCAGAAAAGGCACAATGACAGAGACTAGGTGGGCGGCCGGGAGCAGCATAGGTTTTAAAATTGGGACAAAGAATTCTTGGGGTGGCAAAAACAGGAGTAAAGGGCCCCAGAGGGGGGGGCAATAAAACAGTTTTTGGGGGGCACGGCAGCACAGCATTTAGGTCAGGGATGGCCAAAACCAAAACTGGAGGTGGCAAAAACAGTAAATAGTCCCCCAGAGTGGCAAAAAGTGCCGAGAGGGGGGAATTTAACGGGGGGGCAGCATGAGGGCAGACAGTGGCACAAAGACTTTTTTGGGTGTCAAAAACTGGAGTAGGGGAAAAGAGTGGCACCAAAGACCCGAGAGGGGAGGTACGGCGGGATGAGCAACACATGAGGTCAAGAGTTTGGGACAGTGACACAGGTTGGGTTTTCACGGGACAGCAAAAAGCACATTTAGGGCAAAAAGTTGGGAAAAAAGACAAGTGGGGAAGTGGGTGGCAAAACCAAACCCCCGGTAAAGATGGTTGGGTGGCAGATGGAGAAACGTCAGCAGATTGGGGGCCCTTTAGCGGGAGGCCCATCAGAAAAGTGGCCCCCGGAAAGGGAAATTTTGAACCCAGACCATTTCCCACATTTGGGTGAGGGGCCCTGGCGATGAAGGGCTGACACCTAAAAACAAATTTGGGGTTGGAAATCCCGGCCGATCCACGCCTGATTTCCCTCTTGAAAAGGGCATCCCTTTCCAAAATTTCCCGTGGACAAAAGGGGGCTCCTTTGGTAATGATGGCCCCCGCCCGCACTTTAACAAAACCCCCTCTGAATTTCCCCACCCACTGGCCGGGCCCGAAAACCTTTTCCACTGCAAACCCAAGTTGCGGCCACAAATCATTTGGGTGCCCTCAGCCAGCGGGTCTTTTTAACGGGGGGGCAAATGCTGTCCCCAAATAGGCCCCCACCTGTTTTTTGGGTTTAGGGAAAAGGGGTCCAGGTCCTCCCTGCTGCTTTCTGGCAACTACCCTCCTCACTAGGGGGGTGAAGGAAGCTGCTCTTTATGACTCCAAACTTAGTTGCTGCTGATGGAGCTGGTACTGCTCCTACCCCCCCACCTTCCCCCAGCAGCCGCGGCAGTATTATGTGAGCGCTGAGGAACCCCCCCGGTCAGACCTGTCAGAGGAGGGACGATGACACCCATAGGCAGCGCCCAACTGACTACGGAGGATTTCCCTATAGTGTTTGAGTTTGTCCTCCCTCTCAGTAGCTGGGGAAAAGGCTCCCATTTTGGACCAGTAGCCAGGGTCCAATAGGGTGGAGAGCCAGAAGTCATCCCTCTGCTGGATGGAGACTATTCGGCTGTCACTAGCCAGGCAAATCAGCATGCTGCCGGCCATCTGCACAAGTGACTCCGAGGGGCTACCTGCCTCCATCTCCACTGTATACTGCCACGGTGCTTGCGGGTCATCTGCCTCGTCTTCCTCATCTCCATCTACCTCCTCCAGCTGCTCCTGCTCCTCCTCTCTTGTCACCTGGGTAGAAAAACCACTCATTTCACAAGACAATGCTTCTGCTCCAATGTCCTCCTCCTCCTCCTCCTCCACTTCAGTCCCCACCGGACTCATGTGGCCACGAGATGTAGTCGCCACATCTCCAGTTTACTGCCCAGACAGGGGCCGTTCTGCAGCTGCATTTCGAGGAGGGTGTTCCTGGCTTTGTAGGAATGGATGAAGTGCATGCACAGTTTCCTGGCTATTTTCAGAATCTTCTGAAGATCGGTGGAAACTCAGGAAACCCTTTTTCACAACCAGATTGAACAGGCGCCATCAGGGCGCAGGGACCTCCCCCCTCTGCAGGGCGGGGCCCCACCATGTTCCTCCCATTGTCCGTCACCAGGGTTCCGATTTGCAGTTGGGGGGAAAGAAAACCACACATCGATTTCTTGCGCATGACGCAAGCATTCCCCCCCTGTGTGACTTCTTTCGCCGAGGAAAGCCAGGTGTAGAACTGTGTGACACCGCTGGTTCCTACACAGGGGTATGGGGGACAATAATTGGGGAGGCTGATAGGTGGTGGGATGGGGGAGGAGGAGGCGGACTTTGGGCACAGGAGCCAAAATTGACAACGGGGAGGAAAAGCGGGTCTCCAGTCCAAGTTGTTGGTGTGCCTGGGCAGAAGCCATTCCCCCAAATGGGCCTAAAGGAATGACTGCCCTGCCGAGTTACACCCAGACGCCGCGCGCCAGCACCTTTGGAACAAAACCGATAACTTAAGGACTGGCCCACCTTCTGTTCTACAATTTATGAAGTGCGGTACTGCCGTTTTGGAAAAGAAATTACGGTTTGGGAACTCTCCACCGCCGGGCAAAGCCATTAGTTCTCTAATGGGGGCAGACCACCATTTGGAAGGGGGACTGAAACCCAAACAACTGGACAGGACGGGGGTTAGTGCAGCACCTTAGGAGGGTTTTAAAACCAACTTTGTCTCTTTGCAATCGCCCCGGAACGACTGCTGCCCAGAAAAAACGGGGAACAGGAGCATCGGACCGGAGATGATTCAAAGAAAAAACTCCCTTCTCAGGGGTGGGGGAGCCTTGACGGGCGCAATGGCAGCGTGCCCCCCGGGGCGCTGCTGCTGCTGCGGCGCGGGATGGACCACCACACTGACCAACCTTTCTCCCGGGCCCACCGGAGGGTGACGCTGCATGTGTTGACGCGGGCCCGTGGTGCCAACGTTAGCTCCCTGGCCACGCTTCACTTTTGCCCACAATTCTACATATCCCCAATTTTGGGCTCCTCCGTGTCTTAACAAGAACTGCCACCCCCCAGAGAACATTTTTCCCCGCCAATCTCCCACTGAGTGACTACTACCCCCGCTGCCTCGCTGACCCCCTATGCCGTATTTCTTTGACCTGAAAAGGGGGTTTTTTTTACCCGTGGCCGTTGGCTCCTACCTCACACTGCTGCTATCCTGCTGACTCGGGGCCCAACAACCCACTTCTGGCGCCCCGCGCCGACGCAAAAGCTGACGCCCTCTTCCCTGACGATGAGAACCCCTTGCTTCACCCGGCTCCCAAGTGCGGTCGGCTACATCACATCTATTTGTGTTTTTCATCGTCACGCTGTCCTCATCACCGGGCTTGGTAGCGAGGCTGACCTCTCACAACATGACTCCCCTGCCACTCTCAACATCTTACTTTGCCCCTACTGCAAAAGCGGGGGTATTGGGCCCCATTTTTTTGCTGCCAAGTAGCTGCTGCTGCCCTCCCAAATTGTTCTCCCCCGCTATATAGGGCACTGACCCCGACCACATATAGAAACCTGGCTGAGGGGAACCGGATGGACAGAGGCGGTTTTAGGACAGAAGGGGTGCTGACCCGCTCCCGGGCAAAACCCAAAATAAGGGGTTTTGTCTGACTTCCCACCACTCTTGCTGGAGTTGTCCCCGATGTCACTGGGGGAATGGATGACCAGTCAAAATAATCAAAAAACCATTGGTTTTTGGGCAACACACGGCCGCTAGATACAGAGGCAGCTTGGCCTCACCGAGTGACCCCGCTGCGACGCCCCTTGCTGTGCTGGACCTGGGCCTGCTCCAGGAAAATTTTTCCTCTTCCACCGCAGGTTAAAAGCCTGCCACCTTTCCCCGTCTGACATACGTTTTTTTCTAAAATGACAGACACTGTTTGAGAAGAAAATCTGTATAAAATAAAAACCACCCTGTATTTACTCCAAAAGAACCCAGTAACAAGCTTGGGGAACCCTTGGGTTAATTGCGCTCCACAAATGGGGCCCGGGAAAAAATTTTCTTTTATTTGTCGTTTAAAAACACTGTGTATTTTTTCTGATTAAAAGCACAAACAGGCTTACTTAAAGGGAATTTGCCACCAGACCAGTGCTGACCTCCGGGTTTCAGATGAGAGCAAGTGTAAACAAATAAACGGCTGATCATGAACTCAGTGAGGAGGGAGAGGGGAGGGGGTGGGGAATCCAAAGGAGCGTCTCGAAACTTAATGAAACTAATAAACAGTACAAACCTTGGATTAAATCAGCAAGACCCAGGCTCAACACTGCCCCTGCAGGAAAAACCTTATCTGCTAAGCAACTTATGTAAGTAAACATATAAACGCAGCAAGAGACAGAGCGCACACAACACACACACCAGAGCACAGAGCTGCATAAAGGGGATCTTGTACATGTTCACTCAAATAATCAAACAAAAATAACTTGTTGAATTCTGTATACAAAAGAGAACACCTATTCTAAACAGCAGATTAAAGCTTCTTCATCAGATAAAGCAGGGATCTAATAACACTACAGCTAGTTATTCTGTATACAAAAGAAAACATATTCCTACCCCGGTGCCTTAAAAGACCATTCATTCTGCCTGTCATCAGATAAGAAGTGATTCACGCAAGCGCGGCCTTTCAGCTCCCGGGTCGTGACTAGGGGAAGCTTTGTGGTAACCAAGGGGTTGAGAAATGCTGTAGCTCTCAGAGTTTTCACTTTTTTTAATCACATATATTTAGAAAAGTGATTAAATACCCATTTTGGAGGTTACCACGTCAACATTACATGGTGGCAAAACCACTTTAACATATGAATTATGCCCCAAACAAAATGCTAATTGCGGAAAAAGAATGTTTCTTTTACAAGTACAACTGCAAAAAAATTTAGTTAACCCTTGAGAAATTGCCAAAAAATTGAGCAACCAAAAACTACCACTTTGTACTTGTTACTATGGTGTTATTTACGGTACCCAGCAAAGAAAAATTTAAATTAATTTCGGTTATAATTTAAACTACGGGAAAAATTTTTTTTTTTGGGGTAAAAAGAGGGTTTTCTTTTGTGACCAAACAGCAAACAACCTTTTTAAACCCCCCTAATTAAATTGTGAAAAAAGAATGAAAACCCAAAAAACTCCCAGCTTTGTAGCGTTTTACAATGGCTTTTTTTTACGTACACAACAAAAAAAAAATTTGAAATTTAACCTTCTTTATGAATTATGCTACGGAAATATTCTTTTTTGCCGGTAAAAAAGACGGTTTTTTTTAGTCACCACAGCACAGAACAACGCTTTTTTAACCCCCGGGAGGAAAATTGCCAAAAGAATTGAGCACCAAAAACGACCACTTTGTAGCGTGTTACAATGGGGGTATTTTACGCTACACAGCAAGAGAAAACTTGTAATTAACCTTCGTTTGGGAATTAACTACAGGCAAAATGTCTTTTTTCCCGGGTGAAAAAAACTTTCTTTTAGTTCCAACGCAGTGACAACGCTTAATTAACCTCTGGAGTAAATTGCCAAAAAATTGACAACCAAAAACCCCAGCTTTGTAGCGTTTACATGGTGTGTTTTTTTCGGTAAAAAAGAAGAGAAAAACTTGTAATTAACCCTTGGGTTTATGAATTAGCTACAGAAAAAGGGTTTTTTTTGGCGGTAAAAAGAGGGTTTCTTTTATGACCACAACAGCAGAACAACAAAAATTTAACCCCGAATGTAAATTGTGCAAAAGAATTGAAAACCAAAAACTCCCAGCTTTGTACTGTTACAAGGGCTGTTTTTTTAGGGTACACAACAAGAAAAAACTTGAAAATTAACCTTGGGTTATGAATTATCACGGGAAATATGTTTTTTTTTGCCGGAAAAAGACGTTTTTTTTTTATCACCACAGCACAGAACAACCTTAATTAACCCCTGGATGTAAATTGCGCAAAAAATTGAGCAGCCAAAAACTACCATTTTGTAGCGGATACTGGCGTGTATTTTACCTACACAGCAAGAGAAAAACTTGTAATTAACCTTCGGTTGGGAATTATCTACAGGCAAAATGTTTTTTTTGCCGGTAAAAAAACGGTTTTTTTAGTCTCCAACCAGTAAACAACGTTTAATTAACCTCGGAGTAAAATTGCGCAAAAAAATTGACAGCCCAAAAACTACCACTTTGTAGCAGTTACAATGCTGTATTTTAACGCTACTAACAAGAGAAAACTTTAATAACCTTCGGTTATGAAATACTCCCGGAAAAATGTCTTTTTTTTGTGGGTGAAAAAAACGGTTTATTTTGTCACCACAGCACAAAAAAACGCTTAATTTAACCCCGGGTGAAATTGCGCAAAAAAATGAGCCCAAAAACACCAGTTTTGTACGGTTCAATGGCGTGTATTTTAGGGCACACGCAAGAGAAAAACTTGAAATTTAAATCTTGGGTTGGAATTAGCACAGGAAAAAATTTTTTTTTTGCCGGTGAAAAAGACGGTTTCTTTTAGTCACCAACAGCAGAACAACGCTTAATAACCCCCGGGATGTAAATTGGGGCAAAAAAATTAGCAGCCAAAAACTACCACTTTGTACGGTTACAAGGGCGTGTATTTTACACTACAAAACAAGAAAAATTTGAAATTTAAACCCTTCGGTTGGAATTCGCTACAGGCAAAATGTTTTTTTGCCGGAAAAAAAAGGGTTTTTTTTTCTTTAAGTACCACAGCAGCAAACAACGTTTAAATTTAAACCCCGGATGTAAATTTTGGGGCAAAATAATTGAGCGCCAAAAACTTCCAGCTTTTAGCGGTTACAAGGGCGTGTATTTTAACCTACATAACAAAGAAAAACTTGAAATTAACCTTTTTTTATGAATATGCTACAAAAAAAGTCTTTTTTGTCGGTGAAAAAAACGGTTTTTTTTTAGTCACCACAGCGGGAAACAACGTTTAATTAACCCCGGGATGTAAATTCGCAAAAAAAAAGAGCACCAAAAACTACCAGCTTGTAGCTTTTTACAAGGGCTTTTTTTTTAAACGGTAACAGCAAAAAAAAACTTGAAATTAATCTTGGGTTTTTGAATTATGCTACGGGCAAAATGCTTTTTGCCGGTGAAAAAGAGGGTTTTTCTTTTATCACCACAAGCAAAACAACGTTTAATTAACCCGGATTAAATTCGCAAAAAATTGAGCACCAAAAAACTCCAGTTTTGTAGCGTGTTACAATGGCGGTATTTTACCTACAAACAAGAGAAAAATTTGTAATAACCTTGGGTTTGAATTTGCTCAGGAAAATGTTTTTTTCCGGTGAAAAAGACGTTTTTTTTTTAGCCCCACCACAGACAAACAACCTTAATTAACCCCTGGATGAAAATTTTGCGAAAAATTTTTGACCCAAAATAGTGGTTTTGGGGTTTTTTTTAAATAAAAACAAAAAAAACTTTTTAACCTTGGTAAATTTCTGGAAATTTTTTTTCCCTTAAAAAAGGTTTTTTAGCCCACGACGAAAAACGCTTAATTTTCCCCAAAATCCCACAAAATCAGAAAAAGAACGTTAAGAGAAGCATCCTTGAACAAGCTTACACCCCCCAAATACGCTGTAAAAAAATGATTCTTTAGTAAAAAGATACATTAGCAGCCGTGGGACACCTTCCCAATCATACAGGAGAGCGGTATGAGCTCCCAGCCGCCCCCGGGGCTTTATGTGCGGTGACGTCACAGAATCCCGCCGGTCCTCTGATTGCTTCATCTCTGCAAAATGTCATGCAGGCTATGCCCTTCTTTTTTCCCAAGTTTTTGTGCCCCATGTAACCCATGGCTCGCCCATTTTTTCAAACAAAAAGTACACTTCTTTCACGCGAAGTACCCCAAAGTTCGACTTCGTTCCGAACTGAAGTTTTCCTGAAATTCTAAACGAATTCCACTTCGTTAGAATCAATTCGCCCATCTCTATTTATATGACTATTTGATCGCTTTTTATTCCAATTTATGTGAAACAGGGTAAACAAATATAGCAATCCTGCATTTTTTTAATTGTATTCATCATCTGGGTTCAATAACATGACATATTTATAGACTAGGTCGTTACGCACAAAGTAATACTAAATGTGTCATTTTACTTTATTGAGGAAATTTTTCCATTTTTTGAGAGAAAAGGGCAGTGTGTAAGTTTTACTTTTTGTCTTTGTGTGTGTTTGTTTTTTAAATCTTTTTACACTTTTTTTTACCCTCTGCCCTTTCCCTTGCTCCATACCCAAAGGGGAATTTAAGGGTTTAAAAGACCGGGGGCCAAGTAAAATTTCAGTTTCCCATTGTACGTCAAAAGTTGTGTTGCACAGCTAGTTCCCTTCAGCGATCGTATGGGCTCGGCTTTTGAACCCACACGATCTCTTTGCTGTAAATATACAGCAATTTGCTGACAATGATATAAACTACATCAATTTTGGTAATATTAATCGCTTATTAACATTTATAAAATTTAAAACTTAGTAGAATAAAACCAATAGGGGATGGGCCGAATAAGCTCTCCTGTGTAAATCATTCATTGTGAAACATTATAATGGCTACTTTTAAACTGATGCAAAAATTTATGTTGGGAATTTGCTTTTCTTTTTTAATAAATTTTAAAAATAATAAAATTAAGATATTTCAGTTAAAGTGGGGCTATTAAATAAAAATTATCAGGCTGAAATAAAAAATTACTGGTTTTTAATTTACCTAGTTCATACAATCCTCAATGGGGTTTTTAAGATGTAATATAATTTCTATTAACACAGCATTTAAAAGGAATAAATATGCAAACTGAAATGTATAATTAGAATAGTAATTTTAATTACAGTTACAACTCATTTTAGCTCTGGAGGAAAAGAAATTCATATTAACACTTTAATAACTGTAAAAGGAAGACACAGCTCAGAACCTACAATGATCATATTTACCAATAAGGTTAAAAACACAAACAACCATTCATATCCCAGATTTAAGGACCCTTGGGGTTGTAGCCCAAAACAGGTTTTCTCACCCCCAATGATTAGCTTTCGACATATATGGAAAGGTAAATGAAGACTATTACCAAATACATTGCTAATTTGATTTTGCTTTGTTCCGGAGATAAAGAAGATTTTATCTACTGCTAATGTGCACAAGTTTTTTTGGTTACTGACCTCTTCTCCCTGCTCTTTCTCTTATCTGATTGATTTAAGCTGCCATCATTCAGTCTGTCCGACCATGATGAGTCACTACCTGCAAAGTCTTATATCTAGCACAGAAGCTTGATTATCTAACTTAATGACAAATTGTAAGTCTTAGAGCTCTGTAGCCTTGTGCACTACAGTTTCTAAATCTCCAGCACTCGTCTCACTGTAATATGAGTAGCATAGCTGATACACCAATCACCGCTACAGAACCACCCGCAGCCTAAACTGAAAGTCTGAGCCTGAAGTTGGGTGTGGCTCGGTGAACATCGTCTTAAAGTAGATTTGCCAAGAAGTGAGTTCCTTACCTAACTGGCTGATACTCCCCTCTCGAGGCTTGAAAAAGGGGTGTTGTGTTTCTATTTTTTAAAAAAAAAAGTACCTCCTCTGTGATGTCATCTCTCCACCTCCCATGCACGTTCCTGATACGCAGTCTCTGTAGTTGGGCAAACATTGTTTTGCTAATCCACAGAAGAGAACTGTATTGTTCACAAGTTATATGCATTTTATTTCTCCCTCTAATTTGCTCAGGAGAAAAGATAAGCTCAGCAGGCAGCCTTCTTTCATTTCTTCACAAACGGCTGCAGGGGGAGAGGGAGAGGGGCTGAGCAGAGATCCAGAGTGCGTCTGCATGTTTACTCAGATAATTACATTACAACTAGTGGATTCTCTATACAAAAGACACAGGATCTTTCTCCCCCAGTCCCTCAAAGCTCATTCATGTCCGTGCCATCAATAAAAGTGCAAACAATGCAATCGTGGCCAGATCAGCTCCTGGTCGTGTCTAATGTAAACTGTCAGGAAACTAAGGGCATGTAAGGAAGGCTGTAGCTCTCAGAGGCTTCACTTTTTTTTTATTACATATATTTAGAAAACTGATTGAATATCCACTTTGGAGGATCCCACGTCAACATTAGATCATGGCAAACCCCCTTTAAGCTTATTGCTTACAATAAATCTAAAAAAATTTACTTTTTAGGATTGTGTATCAGCACTTGTTTGCTTAAGAAGTTAAACTGCGGTCAAAAAGCTTACTTGCTGTCCACAGCATAGAATATGGAATGTGCCTCTTACCGTTGGAATTTCAGCATGGTAGCATTGGATGAACAAAGACTTATTTAGTGTTTTTTGTCTCTAATCTGCTTCCACCATGCCTGCACACTACATAAAGGGGTGTCATGGTGCCAGGGTATTCTAGGATAACACTCTGGGACTTTTTTGGCTCTCCTGTGTACTAAATTTTTTTTCTAACAAAATAAATCTGTCAGCATCTATATCCCTTTACTAAGGCCTGCCAAGGGCAATGGATGGGAAACATCAAGTTACCATGGCAATCCACCATATCATGTCATGTGTAGTGACCACCTGTGTGATCACAACCAATGCTAGAGAGTAGCAAACAGTATGAGGCATACAGTAAGGGGTTAACATGAGTATCATATTCATGTTACTTTGGTTTCTAACTCAGCCTCCCTGTTCTGTGCTCCCTATGTGTGTGGAGCATAAGTTGACAGGCAGCTTTTTTCCCAGCAATGCCTTGTCCGTATTTCAAGTTTTATTGCCAAGAAAATTGTAAAAATAAAGAGCAAAAAGACATGCTTCTTCTGATATAACAACATGCAAACACGAAACGTTACAGAAGACAGTGCAGACATAAACATGCATGAAGTACAATTACGATACAGAAATGAGGATTGTGTGTATATATATATATATATATGCTGTCTGCCACAAGTATGGGTCTAACCGTTAACTATAAACAACAGCTATGGACATAGTTCATAACAACATTTATCACTTTTCCAATCTGCAGCTGTGAATGGTAGTTTGAACATACCAACGATGCTACTGTAGGCTTGGATGGGAGAGGATATCTGGCATACTTTCACTCATCATGCATCCAGGAGAAAATGTCTGCTGAGGAGATGAATATGATGTCAGCAGGTCAGGTGTTATGGTTATGGTAGCTTTAATGGGACGTATTTATGTTAGATAACTGTGAGCACAAACAAACACAAAATGGAGATGTAGCGACTAAAAAGAAATAAATAACAAATACTGAAGAAGACATATTTCTGAGCCATGACATTCACAATCTAGTACCCTATAGTACCACATGAAAGCATCTCAAAAGAGAACAACACAATCAGTTCAGTCACAAGTCTGATATTTGCTGCTTTGTGTCTGTGAAGTAGAGAGGTATTGTCTTCTCCATCTATCCCAGAAGACATATTCTAGAGTTTTTACGGATCTCCATCTATCCCAGAAGATATCTGCTAGGGATTTTATTCTTTTCCAGTGGTTCCTGTATAAGTCTTTACCAGTAAACACACAAAGAGGAGCTGTTGCTGAACTAACTTTTTGGGTGAGAAAAGTAGAAGGTATCAATAAAATATGTTTCTCTGGATCAGATTCTGGCTCTAATAGTTCATATTTTCTTTTCTCCAAATTGTCATGCACTGGTTGTAAGAAATTTTGGCCCTGTGAGCCAGGTAGTGTCTTTAAGGCGAGATGCTGGTAATGGTCTGCTTGGTTGTGATCATTCAGCACATAGTGCCACTGAGTAAATTTTGTTGACCTTCTAATTCTTTGTACTTTTTTGCTTACATAGAGATAAAATCTTCTACTCTGATTGTAAATGTAGTTAGAGATGGGCGAATTTCTCAAAAATTTGTTTCGGTCCGAATTGCTTCGGGACGAATTGCGTTAAAAAACAGCTATTTACAGGCTGCACAGAGCCTTTAGGGTGCTGTAGAACGCTGTGCCATGCTTCAATATGCAGAGGGAGCTTGGTTTGGTCTTCATACAATGTTGTGTTTTAGTATGACACGCATATGACTGCCGCCGCTCTTAGAATCACTTCACTTTAAAATTCCCTGGGCACTTAAGAGGGCAAAACTGACCCAAAAACTCAAGCGGGAAGGTAGCCTGATAAAGTCATGGCAGCGACAGCTGGAGAAAAACAAGCTGAGGGCTCAGGTGGCAAAATCAGTGACAGAGTGTGGAGGTGACGACAGCAGCCACAGCAGCATGAGGTCAGAGAGTGGCACAATGACATTCTGGAGGTGGCAAAAACAGGAGTAGGCCACAGAGTGGCACAATGACAGAGTGTGTAGGTCATGGCAGCAGCCACAGCAGCAGCATGAGGTCAGAGAGTGGCACAATGACATTCTGGAGGTGGCAAAACAGTAACAGGCCATAGAGTGGCACAATGACAGAGAGTGGAGGTGACGGCAGCAGCAGCATGAGGTCAGGCAGTGGCACAATGACATTCTGGAGGTGGCAAAAACAGGAGTAGGCAACAGAGTGGCACAATGACACAGTGTGTAGGTCACAGCAGCAGCCAAAGCAGAAGCATGAGGTCAGCAGTGGCACAATGACAGAGTGTGGAGGACACGACAGCAGCAGCATGAGGTCAGACAGTGGCACAATGACAAAGTGTGGAGGGCACGGCAGCAGCCCCAGCAGCAGCATGAGGTCAGACAGTGGCACAATGAAACAGTATGTAGGTCACGGCAGCAGCCACAGCAGCAGCATGAGGTCAGACAGTGGCGCAATGACAGAGTGTGTAGGTCATGGCAGCAGCCACAGCAGCAGCATGAGGTCAAGGGCACAATGACATTTGGAGGGGAAAAACAGTAAATCCACAGATAAAACCAATCAAGAGGGGGAGGTGTGACCACACAGGGTCAACGGGTGGCACAATCATTCGGAGGGGGGAAAAAAAAGGGTGGGCCACAAGGGCACATGAAACAGTGTGTGTTACTGCAGAGCCACACAGCCATGGGGTCAACAGTGGACAATGACAGAGTGTGTATTCACGGCAGCAGCCACAGAAAACAGCATAGTCGACAGTGGCACAATGCAGATGGGATTCAGGGCAGCCCAAAGCACAGAGGGCAGACATGGCATAATGACATTTGGGGTAGAAATAACAGTAGTAGCCAGAGAGTGGCACAATGACAGAGTGTGGGGGTGGCCCACAGGATGGGCCACGAGTGGCACAATGAAAAGGGGTGGGGGTGATGGCAGGAGCAACAGCATAGGCAAGATTCCCAAAATGCACAGTGTGGGGTCACGGCCCACCAACAGCACAACGCTGAGGTCTAGAGTGGCACAAGACGGAGTTTGGGGTGGGTGCAAACCACCCCCTGGAAAGAGGTGGTAGCAGAGGAGAAACTGGCACAGATGGTGGGCATGGGGCGGGGGGCAACATCAGAATAGGGGCTGAGCGGGTATTTGAACCCAGACTCATTTCTACATTTTGGGGTAGGCGTCATGGCGAGTAGTCTGAGCCAAGGGCATTGGGTGTTGGAAATCCTGGCCGATCCACCCTGATTCTCTTGACAAAGGTCCTTTCCCACATTTCCCGGGACAAGCTTCTCCTTGGGGAAAGATGGCCCCCCCCCCGCTACGAACCCCCCTCTGATGCCCACTACTCCCGGCCAGGACCTTTCCACTGAAAAATCGCAAGTTGTGGCCACACACCATTTGGCTGCCCATAGCCCACGGAGTTCTAACGGGGGGGCAGAGTGAAATCTGGACCAAAAATGAGGGCAAAGAGAAACCCCCCCTCTGCAGAGGTGGTAAGCCTGACGGGTGCAAGGCTTGCTGCCATGGGCCTTGCTGCTGTTCGGGCTGATAGACCCCAATCTGACTGTTTCTCCACCCCCGGAGGGGTGACGCTGCATGTTTGACGCGGCCGTGGTGAAAAGGTTAGCCCCCGGGCCACGTTTTCACTTTCTGCCCACAATTCACATATCCCATATTCGGCCCTCCGGTGTCTTAGCAAAGAACTGCCCATCAAGTAGCTATTTACCCCCAAAGCTCCGCACGAGTGACTACTACCGCCGCGCCCGTGAGCCCCGTGCTGCACTTTCTTGGGCCGTGAAGCGGTTTTTTTTACCCCATGGCCGCTTGGCTCCTACCTCAAACTTACCCCTGCTGACTCACGGGACACAACCCCCTTGTCTGGCCGCGCCCACCCCAACGACGCCCTCTTTCCCCGACTATGATGAAAACCCTTCTTCACCCCCCCAAGGCGGTCGGGTACTCTCACATTTATGTTTTTGTCATGCTGTCCCATCACCCGGGCCCTTGGGAGCAGAGCGACCCTACAACAAGACCCTCCCATGCCACCTCCACATCTATACTTTTCCGCCTAGCAAGAAGCGGGGATATTGGCCCCATTTTTCGCTGCCAAGTACTGCTGACGTCCCCTCATCCTCATGTATACGGCATGACCCAACCACAAGTAATCTCTGGGTAAAAGGGAAAGGATGGGACAGAGGTGGGGTTAGGACAGGGGAGGGGTGCTACCCACTCCTGGCCATGCCAACTAAGGTTGTTCTGACGTTTCCACCGACTCTTGGGTGGGGGTTTCAATGTCATCCGGGAAGTGGAGACCATCAACCAATCAAGAACCATTGGTTCTGAACAAACACAGCCGCTAGATACAGCAGCATTGTGGGCCCCACCGAATGACCCCTGCTGCGAAATCCCCCCTTTCTGTGCTGCACCCGGGGCCCGCTCCCGGGAAAGTTTGTGCCCTTTCAGGGGAAGACCCGCCACCCTCTGTCTGCAACGTTTGTTCAAAAAATTTCAGCTGTTTGAGAAGATTCTGTTTGATAAATACCACCCGTATTTGACACCCAAAAGAACCCCCCTAACAACTTTGGGAACCCTTGGATATAAATTTCCCACAAAAAGGCAGGAAAAATTTTCTTGTTTTGCCCCTTTAAAAAAAAGTGTATTTTACTGAAAAAAAGCCAAAAAAGGCTTAAATTTAAACCCTTGGGAAAGTTTTGCACAGCCAAAAATTTTCTTTGGGAGTGAAAAAGAACTTTTTTTTAAAAAGTACAAAATGCAGAAAAAAAATTTTTTTAACCCTTGGATGAAATTGCGCAAAAGAAATGCTGCCCAACAATTACCAGCTTTGTAGCTGTTAAAACGGGGTGTATTTTACGGAAACAACAACAGAAAAACTTTTTAAAATTTAAACCCTTGTATGAATTATGACAGGAAAATTTCTTCTTTGGTGGTGAAAAAGAACGTTTCTTTTTTGACCCAACAGCAGAACAAAGCTTAAATTTAAACCCCGGGTCGAAAATTCGCAAAAAAAAGACAAAACCAAAAATTTTAATGATATTTGGTTGTAAAACCTGTTTTTTTACTGAAAACAACAGGGAAAAGCTTTGTAACCCTTGGAAAATTCAATTGCTCAAGAACTGGCAATACATTAAAATTTTAACGCTGCATGGACCACACGGGCTTCATTCCAATCCCCAAAAAATCAAAATTGAACATAAAAGAAGCAGTCTCTGAACAGCTGTATACCCCCCAAAAATCGCTGGAAAAAGGGGGATTCTTTTTTAAAGAGATATCACAAACACAGCGCGGGGGCAGCACCTTTCCCACACAGCGAGTGAGAAATGTGAGGACGAGCATGGCCCCGGGCTTAATAGCTAACGTCACAGAAAACCCCGGCTCTGATTTGGTTCTCTCTGCAAATGTCATTAGGGGTACCCTTTCTTCCCCAACTTCTTTCCCCTGTAACGCCATGTCTCGAGCCATTTTTTCAACAAAAGACGCTTCTGCCCCGAATACCCCCAAACTTCGCTTCGTTTAGAATCAAGTTTTCCTGAAATTCTAATGAATTCCACTTGTTAGAAACAAAGCCCATCTTAAATTAGTCCAGCACTAATTTTTTTTGTATAAACAGGGATCATCAAGTTTTACATCCTTTCGACATTCTTACCAGTTCTATTGTTAGAACAGCAGCACAAAGCTATAGGTATGGTAGGCTCCGGTAGTGGTGCCAGCTTCGCTTTACCTTTTACAAAGTTTAACTGGACTTGGTCTTCAAGGTCTATCTTTCTGAGATAAGCTACTGCAGCAATTGCTTTTACTGAAGCATCACAGAATATACACAGTTTCTTAGATTAAACTTCTCCAGGATAGAGAGCATATGGTCTAGCTATGCATAGGTTAGACAACAACTTTAAAGAGTCTCTCCATGCTGTCCATAGCACTTCTTCCTCTGGAGTAGGTGTAGAGTCCCAATCACTCTGAGAAGAGTCTTACCTTGGATGGTCAAAGATGCTGCAAAGCCGAGTGGATTGTATGGACTGTTCATAGTAGATAAGACACCATGTCATGTGAAAGGTCTTTGCTCTTGGTTGACTTGAAAAGTAAGAGTGTCAGTCTTTAGGTCCCAGTTGAGCCCTAGGCTGTGCTGAATGGGTATTTAATCTGTTGCCAAATCTAGATCTTTCAAATCCATGACATGATATTGAGTGGAGGTGGCCTCCATGACAACATTGCTGTTTGATGCTTTCTTATGCAGTCTGAGGTTTGAACAGGCGAGCATACTTTGGGTCCTTTTGAATAGACTGATTGCAGTCTCTGGTGAAGGAAGTGACTTTATGTCATCATCTACATAAAAGTCTCTTTCAACAAACTGTCTGGCATCTTGTCCATACTCTCACCCTCTTGAGTAGATAGTCTAAGTCCATAGATAGCAACTGCAGGAGATGGGCTGTTGCCAAAAAAATGTACCTTCATTCAATCTTCAGAAGAATCTTAAGAAGTTCCAGTGCTCTTCTTTAACTAGCAAAAAATGAAACATTTGTTGTATATCAGCAACAATAGCAGTAGGTTTTTGCGGAATCTGACAGAATAGACACTGAAGAATACCAGGGTTCCTCCTTTTCTTTAGTGGTGGGGCTATTTCTCCATGACAGTTTACAAGCATCTTGCTCATAAATGAAAAGAAAGGTCCCTCTATACCTGGACGTCTTTGAAAGCTGTGCTTGAGTGGAGAAAATTGTCGCAGTTCCTGGTCGCTGTTGTTGGGGAGACGGCTTCTTTGTGTCTTAAAGGGAAGTGGTCTGACCAAGCTGTGTTGAATTATCCTTGAAAAATCCTTTTTCAAATCAAAAAAGCTTCATCTTCAATAGAGGAGGCTATTTTATGATCTTGCTTTGAACTCTGAAAGACTGTGTACCTTAAGTGGTATTTGTCTTCATGGTGAGGAAGGTTCTCAGTTTCTGTAAGCTTCTCTTTGATGAAGAATCTGTTAGGACAGAGTTCGAAAAGGGATGGACCCCCATTCTCCAATTAGTAAAGCAAGTTCAGTGGTTGGTTTGTAAACATTTCCTAAGCAGACTTTGCCTATGATGACCCACCCTAGGACCCTGCTGGAGAGGCCTTACAATCTACAGTGGAGGAATAAAGAGATTGAAGGTGAGGGGAAGACATGTTTGTGGGTAGCACAGTGGGAGCAGGGTTACTGTAGGTTATAGACAATCCTGAAGAGATGGGTTTTCAGGTTGCCTTTGAAGCTGGTGATAGTGGAGCAGAGTCTGATGTGTTCGGGCAGTGAGTTCCAGAGAATGGAAGAAGCACGAGAGAAGTCTTGGAGATGGTTGTGCGAGGAGCTGATGAGAGGAGAGCAGAGGAGAAGGTCCTTTGAGGAACGGAGATTGTGTGAGGGGAGATATCTGGAGATTAAGTCAGAGAGTTATAGAGGAGAGAGGTTATTGAGAGCCTTGTAGGTCATGGTTAATAACTTGAAATTATTTCGCTGTACAATGGGTAGCCAGTGAAGGAATTGGAAGAGGGGAGATGAGGAGTAGCGAGGAGAGAGGTGGATAAGACGGGCAGCAGAGTTGAGGATGGTTTGAAGGGGAACAAGATTACTAGATGGGAGACCACAGAGAAGGGTGTTGCAGTAGTCTAGGTGGGAGATGATAATGGCATGGACTAGCATTTTTTTTGTGTCAAAGTTGAGGAATGAGCGATGTGAGAGATATTTTTCAGGTGGAGGTGGCAGGAAGAGGTAAGGGTTTGGATGTGTGATTTGGAAGTCCACCTTGTGGACTCTTATGATTTCTCTTCCAAGAAGAAGTATTATCTTAGCTTCAGGATGTAATGCATGGATGCCATGTGCTATGGTTTTCAGATCTCCATGATTCATTTATAGTAATTTCTTCTCTATTGTTGGGAATTTGATTGCATTCAGTCAAGGTAAGGATATTTCTCCATTTATGGATTCAATTTGATAGCCAGCAGCTCTTCTTCCTGTCTCTTCACTGACTCCTGAGCAAGTCTTGAGTGAACATGAAGATATGTGTCCTTCAGTCTTGAAGATATCAAAGAAAGTTGAGTTAGCGAGGGATCTGTTGTTTTGTAAAGAATGGCATACAGTCTCATTGGTGTCACATTCTGAGCACTTGAGGTTTGCTGTACAGTCTTTTGCAAGATGTGAAGTTGATGCACAACACCTGTAGCATATATGGTTTTCCTTGTGAAAGGCTTTGCGGTCCTTGAGAGGTTTTTCTCTAAATCGTCTACATTTCAGCAGTGAGTGAGGTTTCGAATGAAGAGGGCATTCTCTGTATAAGTCTCTTGCTGAGGTCTTCTCAGTCTCTGTCGTACCGTTAGGTTTACATGAGTAGTCAGTAGGAGATACACTGGTTTTGTGTACCACAACAGGAGTGCCTTTCAAGGTATGATGTAAAGCAGGTTAACTTGACTTTGGACAAGTAGTGTCAGATGTTGAAAAGTCAAAACTAAGATCCTTTCTTGTCTTTGCTTGTTGGTGTACAAAGTCTAATAAAAAGGAGAATGAAGAAAATGGGATGTTGTACCATTGCCTGTATCTGGTAGTTTCTGTGCTATGGGTTTGAATCCCATGCAGTGTCCAAAAATGAAATATCTTGCAAATAGTGTTGATCGAACCATTCGAGAAAAGTTAAGTTCGAGTTGAACATCTAGATGTCTCGAATTCGAACCGAACATTTTACTGTTCGTTCAAGTCAATGTTCAAGTTTGACATGGCGTTCGCTATTTTAATAGTTTTAGCACCCTAATGCTCTTTTGGCAGTCACCAATCAGTACAGAGCATATAAAAGTGTCAAAAATGACATCAATGAGGTGTAGGCTCTCATGGGCCGCTAAAATCATATGACCATGTTATTGTATTGTATTGTGAACGCCATTTCCAGCTCACTCTCAGTACTGTACAGACTGCTCTCTGTCTGCTTGCTTGTTTGCATGCAGGCACAAGATTTGTTTATTAGCAGGAAACAGGAAAAGCTGTTATTAAGTTTAGTTAGTTAGGTAGTTAGTTAGAGGGGTGTTCAGCAAGCTTAGGGAATCAAGACTTAGTTAGATAGCATTTTCCTCTCCATAGATAGCAATAGTTAGGGAGTTTGGTATTGCTGGCTGTATTTTTTCCACACCCAGAAGCTGTTATTAAGCGACATTTGCAGGCTCACATAACGCCTAACTCTCATATACTTCACACTCATATAATCATACTCAGTGCCCAAAAGTTCAGTTTTTGCATTATTGGGGGATGGAATGATTTTATAACACACCATTTCCAAATCTCCTATACAAATAAATATATTTTAAATAGTGATTGGTTGTTGAAAATTCTTCTGAGCGGAGAAAAGTTCATTTTTGCCATTTTTGGTGTTTCAGTTATTGGCTACTGCAGCATTTGCAAATCTCCTCTAGAAACAAATATATTTAAAATAGTGCTTGGTTGTTGAAAATTCTTCTGAGCGGAGAAAAGTTTATTTTTGCCAGTTTTGTTGGTGAAATACCTTTCAAATATACCGTGTATTATTGTCATACAGATATATATCCATTATCCAGGAAATAGAGTTCACTCTGTTGCTAAATCTTATTCAATGCCAAAAAGTGTTATTTTCCAGATCTTACGTCCACATAGCACTGAAATATACCAGTGCGTTATTGTGATCCACATATATATATATACACTTCACTCTTTTTTATTACATATATAATATTTAGCTTTTGAACATGGAGAGAACTAGAGGTGGTAAGCGACCAAAAAGGGGCATAGGATGTGGAGTTAGAGGTATGAGACAAGGCACTCCTTCCAGTGCTCCAGACAACACACAAGAGAGCACATTGTCAGTCGCATGACCACCAGGCCTGTCATCGCTTGTTCAGTTCCCTGTGCATCTCATTACTGAACAGCGTCGCCAATCTGTTCTTCAGTGGTTATCAGACCATGCATCCAGTGGTTTTACCTCCTCTTCCTCTCATGGGCACAAACGTCATCATCACTCGATCCTGAAGCAAACACGGGTTGAAATATCACAACCCAGTATACAGAGCACTCCAAATAATCCATATTCTGAAGAGCTCTTTGAGCACACAATGCGGTTGGGGTCAGAAGGCATTTCAAAAGATCAAGAGGCCAAAGAGGATGATTTTGTCTGCTCTGACGCCCAATCGCTGATGCCCTCCGAGGAGTAGAAGGTTCATCACCAGAAATACCGAGCAGTCAGCAATGCCTCGCAGTGCCTGTGGCTTCTATCCCACAGCTCGAGGAAGGAGACTGTGAGGAAGTGGCAGTTACCTGTGATGATGATAACACTGCGGATCCAACGTGGTATGTTGAGCAGCAGCTGGTGAGCACATCATCAGTGGAGGAGGAGGATGATGGGGTAGTGTCAGTGCGGGTCCAGCCTCAGAAAGGGAGAGGGCGGTCACACAAGTCCGCTGACATTACACCGCCAGCCATGGTCAATGGTGGCAGCGGAAACACCGGTACTAGGTTTTCACAGTCGAAGAGGTCCAAGACCTGTGAAGCCTGGGCCTTTTTTGATCAAATTTACTGACTGACGTCATATGCCTTATTTGCTTTCAATGCATTAGTAGAGGAAAGAATGAAAAGAGTTTAAGCACCATGAGCAAAAACAGGCACATGCATGGAAAGCATGAATTGCTGTGGAACAGTTGCTTGGAGAAAAAAAAGCCACACAGATCCTGGACTTCCAACCACTGTGGTATCTTCTGCCTACTTTTCCTCCTCCACCACTTCCAAGCCCAAGCGGTCCTCTGCTGCTGATGTGCCAGAGCGGCATGAGCAAGCACCATCCCCAGTCCAAGATACTGTTAGCCGATACCCACCACCAGCAACACAGCCTACACCTTCCCCTTTCACCAAGCTGTATAGCACCGAGTCCGGCAGCCAGACCAGTTGTTGGAGTAGAAGAAACGCTTTCACCTCAACCATCACAAATCCAAAAGCCTGCATGTCGGCATTGCCAAGCTGTTGGCAATGTTGGAAATGTTGCCTTTTTGCCTGGTGGACACAGATAGGTCATGACCCTGGCATGCCCTGACATGCCCCCAATATCAGATGCTGAGCAGACATTTTTTCACCAGACAAACTGTCCCGCCCTGACCCGCCATGTTGCAGAAAATATCTCCAGTGCATTGGCTGCATCTGTGTCCACCAAAGTTCATCTCATTACAGACACATGGACTAGTAAACATGGTCAATTGCGTTACATCTCACTGACTGCTCACTGGGTGACTTTGGTGGATGACAGTGCCTCTGGTGATGGGTCTCAGCCAACACTGTTCCACACTGCTGGGATGGTGCTGAGTCGATATCCCCAACCTTGACGGTTAGCATCACGTGCCAAGAGAAACCAGGCCATTCTCAAATTAATGTGTCTTGGAGACCATCAACCCACAGGTCAAGAGCTGTGGACGGCCTGAACACTCAGACCGACCAGTGGCTGGATGCTAAGAACCTGGCACCAGGAAAGGTGGTGTGCGACAATGGGAGAAATCTCATTCCTGCCCCTAAAGGGGTTGTCTCACTATAAGGATTGTTTTTTATGTTAAAGATCTTGCAAAAACAAGTCACTTTGTAATATGTCCATTAGCAGTGTCCTACCTATTCTCAGATATCCCCTCTTGTATGTGCTGCATCAGCTTCTCAGGTCACTATAGCTACAAACCTGTTTACTCTCTCATGATAGGCTACCAGGACTGGTTGCAATAGCTACAGACCTGGCTTCTACTGCAGCTCAATAGAAGCCAGTAAACACGCCCTTGAATTCAAAATGAAACCAAGAAAACAGGACTGAGACGAGGTGAATTGATGTAGTGAGAAAAACCCTTTAAGATTGGTAGACTTATGCACATCCCTTGCCTGGCACACGTCATGAACTTCGTTCTATAGAAATTTCTCAAGTGCTACTCGGGTCTTGACTGTCTGCTGCGGAAGGCTGGAGGTCTCAGCTCACTCTTCCGGCATTCACACCTTGCTTCACTACAATTGGCGTTGCAGCGTCATCTGGGCCTCCCTGTCAACCGTCTGATATGTGATGTGGCAACACGCTTGAATTCCACCCTCCAAATGCTGCAGCAGCTCCATAGCAGCAGGTCCCAATAGTGATGGAGGAGGAGGCGGTCACAGAGCCTTACTCACCAGAGAATGTAAAAGGCCCAACTGTTTCGCAATTCTATAGCTCTTCTTTAGGCGGTGGTTCTAGGTCAAAGGTGGGTGCAGGACAGAAGTTCAGCTCACAGAGTAGAGCTCATGTGGAGGAGGATATAGAGGCAAGGGTGGATACCACCGGTACTGATTATCCTTCAGTGGTAAGAGGTTGGAACAAGATCTCATTAGTGCCTCTCGACCGTGAGGCTGGGGAGACTCCAGCAGCATCTCACACATCAGTTTTTGGATGCTACATTACCTGCAACATGATCCATGTATCAAGGCAATAAAAATGAACAGCAATTACTGGGTGGCGTTACAAGACAAATGTGAGCAATTTCCTTCCGTCCACACAAATTGACAGAAGAATGCAGGAATTTGAGAAAGTGCTCATTGACCAACTTGAGACATCTTTTCCATCTTCACATTCTAATGTCATGGTGGAACAATGTCAGCAACGCAGCAGTAGAATGGCAAATAGCCGCAGCAGCAGGCAGTGTGGCAGAACCCTACTATGTGACATTTTGCAATCGATGTTTACCACCTCACCAATGTCTGCAAGGCAGGGCAGCATTCAGACACACAGAGACTGCTTTAAGACCATGGTCCATGACTGCCTGTGGTTCAACACCAATGTTTTTGGACTTAGTCTGAACCCATTTGACTTCTGGGTGTCCAAACTGGATGAATGGCCTGAGCTGGCTGGGCACGCCATAGAAGTTTTATCCTGCCCAGCAGCCAATGTCATCTCGGAACGCACAGCACAGCTGGCGGGGTAATAATTGACAAACGTAACCATCTTTCCCCTAACAATGTGGATTATTTGACATTTATAAAAATTAATCAAGCGTGGATCTCTAAAGATTTTGTTGCCCCGCTGCGATGTTTACTGACATTAAAATT
>JAODAL010052900.1:0-25662 GCA_025379985.1 Phyllomedusa bahiana
TAAAAAAATATAATCCCCAAAACAGCGCCCTAGCCACTACCCACATCCCTTCCTTAAGTTAGAGGACCTGCCCCGAAAGGGTAGCCCTAAATTTAAAAAACAGTCTCAGGTGTGTTTCCCTGCTATTTTGATTGCAGTTCTTCAGGGTATAAATGAATCAATGCGAGTTGCAGTACATATAGCATCTAGGATGGTGTAGGATCAGGGCCGTAATTCCCACTAGGCACCCGTGAGCGGGTGCCTAGGGCGACACCTTCAAAGGGAATGTGTCATCAAAAATTAATTATTGTTTAACTCACGTTTTTATGTTAAACAAATTTTTTAAGAATTTTTGGTTATATTTCTTTTTAATTTTTTCATATGACTTTCAATATTTTTTAATAATTCTTAAGTCCTGCAGTTTTCACTTTGGCCACTAGGCCTTGTTTGCACTGCTTTAACAGCAGTCAGAGAGATACTTTACAGCAGCTTCATGCACATAGAAGTCTTAATATGGTTTCTGTCCCATAGACTTCAATAGGACAGTTTTCTAGTCATGCTGTGTGACCTAGGAAGAATTCCTTCTGCAGGGACGAGGGGGGTGAGAGCTGTGACATCTCCTCTTGTGACTGGTGGATCCTGTGTTATCTATTCACACTGGTGTCTCCTTTCAGTTTGACCCTGCTTGTGTTAATAATGAACACACTGCTGAAAATCTTTATCTATAGGCAGGAAGTGTCAGACTGTTATTAGGCTTAGTGGCCAAAGTGAAAACTGCAGGACTTAGAAATTATTAAAAAATATTTAAAGTGATAGGAAAACTAAAAATAAATATTACCAAAAATTCTTAAAAAATGTGTTTAACATAAAAACGTGAGTTAAACAATAAGTCATTTTTGATACACATTCCCTTTAAGGGGCGGCACAGCAGGAGGTCGATGTATGTGTGTTTTTTCTTTTTTTTTTTAACTTTTTTTTTTCTGCACCAGAGCAAATACTCCCTCCCCCCCCCCCCAGACCCGTCGGAGGCGGGGGGGGAGGTGAGGGGGGTTGGGAGGCAGCGGCCCGGCGGCAGCCTTCTCATTAGTGGCAGGGGTACTGTGTACTGTACCACCGTTATTCTTGGGTACTTAAAATATGTGCTGGCCGGCGTGTACTTCTATAGCGGTGTGTGCTGACTCCCATAGACTTTTATATGTCACTTTCTTCCTGCGCACAGTACACATTGGGAAAACCAGCAGGGAATCATAGCTCTCAGTGAGAGCTATGAATTACTGTATTTGTGGGCTGTACTACGAGTGCATTGCACTAAGGGTGTCTACCACTATATGGTCACTGTATGGTGGTAGTATACAGTATGATGAGCCTGTGTACACTGGTGCCTACCACTATATGGTCACTGTATGGAGGTAATATACAGTCTGCAGAGCCTGTGTACACTGGTGTCTTCCACTATATGGTCACTGTATGGTGGTTATATACAGTCTGCAGTCTGTGTACACTGCTGTCTACCACTATATGGTCACTGTATGGTGGTAATTTACAGTCTGCAAAGCTTATGTACACTGGTATCTACCACTACATGGTCACTGTATGGTGGTAATATACAGTCTGCAGAGTCTGTGTACACTGGTGCTTCCCTATATGGTCACTGGTGGTGGTAATATACAGTCTGCAGAGTCTGTGTACACTGGTGTATACCCCCTATATGGTCACTGTATGGAGGTATATACCGTCTGCAGACCCTGTGTACACTGGTGTCTTCCACTATATGGTCACTGTATCGAGGTAATAAGCAGTCTGCAGAGCCTTTTTACACTGGGTCTACAACTATAGGGTCACTGTAGGGTGGTAATATACAGCCCTGCAGAGTCTGTGTACACTGGTTTTCACAAATATGGTCACTGTATGGTGGTAATATACAGTCTGCAGAGCCTGTGTACACTGGTGTATTCCACTATATGGTCACTGTATGGAGGTAATATACAGTCTGCAGAGACTGTGTACACTGGTGTCTTCCACTATATGGTCACTGTATGGAGGCAATATACAGTCTGCAAAGCTTATGTACACTGGTGTCTTCCACTATATGGTCACTGTATGGTGGTAATATACAGTCTGCAGAGCCTGTGTACACTGGTGTCTTCCACTATATGGTCATTGTATGATGGAAATATTGGTTGTAGTGTAGAGGTTTATGTTCAGCACAGTTTGGCGTTATACAGTTTGGCGGTATCTCCCAGCTCTCCTGGATGCTGAATAGGCTATCCAATGTCTAGGAAAGCTGGGTGACAGCTAACCCTTCAATTAGCTTTTTTCTAGAGCCGTTACATGGTTATAGTGGGCGTGGCTTTTGTAAAGGGGTGTAGCATGATGTGAAAGGGGCGTGGTAATGCAATTTGTTAATGGGGGAGTATTCAGGTTTAGTGCCTAGGGCAACATGATCTATAAATACAGCCCTGGTAGGGATAGTGACTAGGGTGGTTGTTGGACACTATACGTATCCCCCCAATTTTTTTTGACAAATGTGGAAGCATCAAAAGAGGAAATATCTTGAGAAGAAGTATTTGTACAAGTCATGTGAGTATGAACAATCATTTACATTGTTGAGCTTCAACAGGTTCAAAGGCGGCACGGAAAGTTATGAAAGGACAGGGAGGACTGCAATACCCAGTAAGATTAGCAAGATTTTGGTTATTTAGTTTAGAGAAAAGACGGCTTCGGGGGGATATAATAAATATTTATAAATATATAAAAAGGGTCAATATAAGATCTCTCCAAGATTTATTTATCCCCAGGACGTATCCAGAACAAGAGGGCATCCTCTACCCAAGAGAACAGAGGGTTTCTACATAAAACATAGAAAGGGATTCTTTACTGTTAGAGCAGTAAGACTGTTGAACTCTCTGCCAGAGGAACTTGTCATGGTGACTTCAGTAACAGAGTTCAAAAATGGTCAGGATACGTTTCTAGTAATAAAATAACAAGTTATAGTGACCGGGATTCTGGAGAAGGGTTGTTGATCCAGGGATTTATTCCGATTTCCAGATTGGAGTCGGGAAGGAATTTTTTCTATTAAAAATGAGGACTATTGGCTTCTACCTCATGGGGATTTTGCCTTCCTCGGGATAAACACTAAAGCACAACAGGCTGAACTGGTTTGACGTCTGTCTTTGTAACTAAAGTAACTATTTGAACCAATTTTTTATAAAATGTATAGCTGCCGATTATTGATTACATGTCCTAAACACCAGTTGGGCCTTTTCTCTATGATAGTTTATTTGAAGTTAATTATAAGTCCCTTTTTGAACAGTAATGTAGTTGTTTTAATGCATATCCAAATACATTTTGCAAGATTTTAGTCTTTATATTGTCAGTGATATGGGAAAAGATTAAGGTATGTAGGTGTAGATAAAGTTATTTTTCTCATTAGCTTTCTCAATTATATGTTACCAGTAGGGCTTTAATAGGTGCTCTCAGGGCCGGGACAACGGGTAGGCGAAGGTAGGTAACTCTCCAGGATTCTACTTCATTCCAGGCAGGACGGGGGCGCAAATAGGTATGGAGTGGTCTGAATTTTACATTGTGAGGGGAGGGAAGGGGTGGTGCACTTCATATCTTATTTGCCGAGGGCATCAGAATACCCTGTCCTCATAAAAGCCAAACCCGTTTAGTCATCTGATCTCTTGGGCTAGACACAGAACTGCTTCCTTTATGTGGAGAGACATAAAACAAGTGAGCTTCCTTTTATCTAACAGCTGATGTAGAAGTACAGAAAGCCCACAGAAAATATAAGTGAAGTATCACACACACGTCTAACATTTTAATCTATGATACAGTATATAAATTCATTGACTATTGTGTAGAAAGAAAAATAAGATGATATAGAAGATGAGGTAACATGAATGAATGAATTGTCCAGGTAAGTAAAAATATATCCTGTACATAATGGCAATAACTGATATACTATAATCTTGAAAACAAAAAGGAACATTACAGATTTGAAAATGGAACTATTAGACCTTTGACCGGTTGTTTCATGCGGTGATTACGGAACTTTACACTCGTATGTGTTTTGTGATATTTTATTTCAAATTGCTGGAATGTACAATTAGTCTGCATTTTATTTTACCAAAAAATACTAAAAATAATAAAATTTGTCTTTTGTTTAGGTAAGTATTTCTTCCCTGTGTTGTAGCCGCTCTATGGAGAGAATATCAATTGCCTAATGAGCACAGTGTCGCCTTACAATTGGTCTCTTAATCATTAAATAACAGCTACATTCTCTGAATAAATAAAACCACACAGTTAAGGGACAATTACTCGGACTGTAAATCTGAAGGATTTCTCTGAAAAAATTAAGACTAGAGAACTATTAAAAAAGGCCCAACTATAAAGGGAATGCAAAAATTGAAAGCAAAAAAACATTTATTTTAAAGTAAATCAGTTTACATTTTTATGTGTATATTTTTAAAACATATTTATTATGAAGTGAATCTCTAGCTTTTAGTCTACAATGAAGAAAACTGTTTATGGAGACAATAAGTATAGTGGACCCGTTGGATCACTAAAGGATTTGACTGATGGCCTTGACAATTTGACGAGATTCTAAGTGAATATGCATTTTTCACCCCTTTAAAAATAGATGGCTTTTCCCACCAGTCACTACCTCAAGAGTAGTCTTCATTACCAATGGCTGACACATAGATGTGGATTAAGTAATAGAACAAGGTACCAAGGTGGCAGGTGTTACGAATGGCAGGAACGTTCCAGCCAATTTGTCCTCTTCTGCTTATTAGAGCAGCAGTATTTTCCTGTCTTCTCTTGTGTGTGTTTGTTTGGAGTGGTTATATGACATGTACTCAAGATCTTTGCATGTTAGATTACCCGGCTGTGCACATGGAGCTCCGAAAACTATTCTAGTCTCTATAAAGCTCTTTTGGGACCCTGGGGTCAGAGTATACAGCAAGGTCCTGTCTAGTCCGATATGTAAAATTGTTGTTTCTTAAAATCTATTGTCTACTTCAATTGTGTAAAATTCTAGTATGTTATTGTGACTTATCAAAGTTCCATTTTGACCAAGTTCTAGAGTTCTAAGGACCACATGTTGAAGACAGTCTAGGCCCTAATACCTTCTTTGTTGCCCATAGAAAACAATCATGTTCCCTTTCATTTCATATAGTGCTCTGAAAAAATGAATGGGGTGCTCTGATTGGTTGCTATGGGCAACAAAGAAAGTTTTAGAACTAGACAGTTTTCATACATGTCTCCCCTCGAGTTTATAATCTTTGTAAAAATTGGTTTGGTAATTTGTCTAGTTCCGCAGTGCTTTGCTCAGAGAGTCACTGGGTCTTAGAGCGTTTTCTGTGTAGGATAATTTGTAGCTTAGGAATTTTTGAGGGAAAAGCCTTATGATCATTTTTAGGAATATATGTTCTATTGGTTTTGTTCAAGGTTTAGAGGAAGATTTAGGACTGTTAGTTACCGTCAGTTGCTACTATTATTCTCTTGTTAGTGGATTTAGCGCACTTGTGGAATCCCCACAAACCCTGCACCTGTCATGATCTGGCCACTGTCCATTTGTTGAATCATCTAGCATTGAGTCTTTCTTTTTTTGATTGATACACATCTGGTATTGTTATTTTTTGTCACTGATGACATACTTCCCTGTTTGGCTTATTCGTGGTTTGGAGTCCACCAGCATCATTACAGCAGGCAGGAATAATAGGCAGTGCACAGACTTAACATGGAGGAAGATGATCATAAAAAGTATCCAGGCAGAGAGCAGAATGGGATTCACATCGTAAGACATAATCAAATATACAAGACAGGTTAGTATAAGAAGGATAGTAGAGAAGAAGCTGGTAACTGCAGACTAGTTAGCTTGACATCTCTATCATTCATGTCTGTGGGATTTCCAAGTATATACAATCACACTCAGCTAAATTCAGAACTGCCATAGAAAAGGATGGGGAGAAATATACAAGTACTGCCATGATCCCATTCTTCGAGACCAGCTAATAGTTTGCTACAAGCCAGCTTCAGAATGTTTTTTGCTCAGAACTAGTGTTGATCGAACCATTCTAGAAAAGTTAAGTTCTAATAGAACTTCTCAAATTTTAGAACTCGAACCGAACATTTTGCTGTTCTATCGAGTAAAGTTCTAGTTTCATTTTCATAGGCTTTCTGCACTTTTGGTGGCCATCCAATCACCTTTCTGCACTTTTGGTGGGCATCCAATCAGTGAAGAGCACAGAGAAGTGTCAAAAACGTCATCACTGAGGTGTAGGGCTCTCATTGGCTGCTAAAATCACATGACCATGTTATATATATTTCACTGTATTGTCTTATGAAAGCCATTTTCAGCTCACTCTCTGTACTGCACATGCATTTTCCTCTCCAAAGACCTCAAAAGTTAGGGAATTTGGTACTGCTGGCTGCATCTTTCCCACACCCAGAAGCTGTTATTTGGCGATATTTGCAGGCTCACATAACACCTAACTCTCATATACATGGATATATATTATACAGAGTGCTTGGATTTGCTAAATCATACTCAGTGCCCAAAAGTTCAGTTTTTGCAGTTTTGGGGGTTCAGTAATTGTATAACACACCGTCTCCAAATCTCCTATGTGTCAAAGGGGCTTTTAGGCCCTCTCATGATGGATGGCCCTGTAGCAGCTGCTACTGCTGCACCTCCTTGCAAGCTGTCCTCATCTTTTCAGTTAGCCATTGAAAGGAATGAAGTATTTTAGCCTCTCAATTTCTTTCTGTCACTCTTAGAGCCAAATTTTCTTCACTAAATTGTTCCACATATTCAGTTTACTGTTATGGATGGTAATTACAGCTTCTCCTCACCTGTATAAGTATAATAATTACCCAGAACATCTTCTCCCTTTGACTTTAATGGGGTTCGAGTTCTAGATTGAATAGAACCTCGAACCGAACACACTAAAGTTCAAGGTTCTAATCGAACTAGAACGTTTTACTGCTTGATCATCTCTACTCAGAACAACTATCTGTAGCATCTCTACAAGTTGAAATCGACTTGATCGTACCTGATAGGAATCTGAGGTTCAGCACTAATTTGCAAACTAGTTTTAATTTCCGATTTGGGTATACTTCTACAATAAAAGTGGCTGTGATGATAGCCTTTCAATAACCTATACAATATCTAGTTGATTGTAAAGAGTCAAATTCTGCCGAATAATAAACCACATGCATTAGAGCCTATTAACAAATAGTTAAGTAATCTCATTTGTTAAGCAAAAAAAAGGAGAAAAGACTCAAGCTAGCTTATTATCGAATGTAATTTTTTCTTCTGCAAACAGCTGCAGGCATACTTGACCATTTCCAACAAAATGAAGGGAAATCGCAGACACATATTGACAAAAATGTAAGTAAGAAAAATGTAAGATATCATGAGCTATGCTTGAAGCCACTACTGTGTGTGAAATCAGTAAGCTGGTAAAGAAGACTATTAACAAACCACTGGGTGGCTAGAGAATGCTAAATTGGAAAAAGGTTGGGGGTATTTGTGTTCAAAGAACTCAAATTGAACAAAGCATTTCTGACTACAGTAAGTTGAATGGAAAAACTTTGAAATAGGTTTTATACAGTTATATGTGTATCTACTAGTAAAATCTACAAGTAAAAGTAACAATAAGATACATTACTTGTAAATCCAGTGTACCTAACTTTACAAATTCTAGTACCCCTCTCTACTGGTGAGAGGAAGTTTCACAAAATGAAGTATTAGCCAACAAAAGTCATGAGATCCAGAGGGCTGGGATGCACATAGAGGAAAGGGAACCTGACACATTGACTGAACAGTCTGATCTGCCAGGATAATCCTATAGAGCAGGAGACGCTAGGAGGTTGATAAACACTAGAGATGAGCGAGCAGTAAAAAGTTCTAGTTCGATTAGAACCTTGAACTTTAGTGTGTTCGGTTTGAGGTTCTATTTGAACTCAAACCCCATCCAAGTCAATGGGAGAAGATGTTCTGGTTAATTTTTATACCTATACAGGAGAGGAGAAGCTGGAATTACCAGCCATAATAGTAAACTGAATAGGTGGAACAATTTAGTGAAAAAATTTGGCTCTAACAGTGACAGAAAAAAATTGAGAGGCTAAAATACTTCATTCCTTTCAATGGCGAACTGAAAAGATGAGGACAGCTTGCAAGCAGGGGTGTAGCTATAGGAGTTGCAGCGGTAGCAGCTGCTATGGGGCCCTACATCCTGAGGGGGCCCAAAAGCCCCTTTGACACATTGGAGATTTGGAGACGGTGTGTTATACAATTACTGAACCCCCAAAACTGCAAAAACTGAACTTTTGGGCACTGAGTATGATTTACCCTCATGTACACTCATTGAGCATATACAATAATCATTCAGGCAGGGACTGTAATAAGCCATTCCTGTCTTCTCCCTGGAGAGTCCAGCTGCAGCCGACAGTCTGCTTTCCCCTCCCGCAGCTGCACAGTTAGTCTACAGATGTGACCTCTGCACAGCTGTTTCAAAACTGCCATGTAGACTTACATCCCAATCGTCCAGACAAAAAAAGTCATCGTTGGTCAGTATGAGTACATGCCCCGACTACGCACTCCTATAAACCGCCACATCTTAAGGTGGGCAATTACATGCTCATCCCGCTTGCAGAAACGGTCTGGTCTACTGTTTGGAGGGTGCTCCTCCCCACAGGCCTAAGCAGAGGAAGAGACTATGTAAGACAGCAACTGGGAAAGTTACAGATGGAGATTTCTCATCAATACCACACTGGGTTACAAGACTCCCTACACCAGCTGATGGGCTTCAAAAGAGATACACTGCTTCTCAAACCAGCCCATACTGGGTTTAAAAGATTCACTTCACCAACTGGTGGGCTTCACAAAGAGAATCACTAGCCTTCAGACCAGTCCACACTGAGTTGTAACACTCCCTACATGAGCTGGGGGCTTCAGAAGGAGAAACACTACCATTCAGACCAGTCCACAATGATTTATAAGACATCCTACACTAGCTGGTTAGCTTCACAGGGAAAAACACTACCATTCAGACCAGTCCACAATGATTTATAAGACATCCTACACTAGCTGGTTGGCTTCACAGGGAGAAATCCTACCCTTCAGACCAGTCCTCACTAGGTTGTAACACTCCCTACATGAGCTGGTGGGCTTCACAGGGAGAAACACTACCAGACTCAGACTGGCCCACAAGGGCATAGGGAAAACCCCCGGTGGGCCCTTGAGCATGGAAGACCTGGAGTTGGTTTGTAACTGCATGACCCTGGGCAACGCCTATCCTCTGCTGTTTAGCTCAACCCTCCAATCCCACGCATCCCTTACAGAAACACCGAGACTTGGATTGGATAATTTGGCCACAGCAGCCGTTTATTTACATACAGACAAATCATAATAACAGAAAAACTAATGATACTACCCCCACAATACCCATCCACCATAACCATCAACTTGGGGCTGAGGTCCTTGGAGCTAAAATGAACCAACACCCAGGGTCTGGCGGAAACACCTGTTTCTTCTCTCCGCAGTCTTCTTGCCCCCAGCCATCACCCCCGGCTTCAGGGCACCAAGAGCCACCTCAGGCGGCTAACCATTCCATGACCTGCTCCCAAGGACGCTGCCCTGTGGAGCCCACATCTTCGCCAGACTAGACCATCCACGAAATTGGGAGCCAAGCTGAGCCCGACTCCCCCATAATTTTCACCGACTCCAAGGACCCCAACTCGCCACAGCTAGCGATCGTGACCCCTTACGACCGCAACGCCCCCCACAGCCAAAGTCCACTCTCAATCCCTTCAATCGGAATATACCAAGACACAAATCGAGCCCATACAGCATTTAAGTGTAACCGTCCCTACGCCAGAACTCCCCGTCCAGACTCCAACTTTCTATGTCTACCTCAAATCACCCCACATCTGAGCTACAACTGCGACGCCACCGATCTATTAACCTTACACGACGTGCCCTATTAATTCCTTGCATACCGATGCAGCGCGTGATGCCATGATAACCCTCAGAGAGACCATATCCGTCCAAACAATTACCAATCCTGGGAAAAGGACCAAAGCCGCAACAAATCAAAACGAATGTCCCTTATCAACTCTCTAATGCAGTGCGCGACCCCAAATCGGTTCCGTCCACCAACATGAAACCACAACAACTTAACCTGGTGCACCCTATCCCAAAAAAACGAATTCCTGGAAAGTTCCGGCCAAAACTTGATCCACACCATTCTCTTTTTCCAAATCATCGCACCACCGTAATTTCTTCCGGAAATCGAGTTGGCGCCCACTAGCTCTCAGGCGCTGCTCGTTCTGACCCCAATAGCACGAACGATGGCCTAAGACTCCAGACCCAAGTCGTTGTCCTAGGAAAGAAAGAGAACAGGAAAAAACAAAACGGCTAAGAGGGCAGGAAATGTTTATCCCCCCCCCCCCCCCCCCATATATAATTTCCCCCATAAGAACACACCCCCTATTCTTAAATTTAAAACAAAATAACAAATTGCCCCCCCCCCCTCACAACCAAACAATTACACCAGCCCTAATTGCCCGCGGGCGACTGGCGAATGTTACAACCTGAACTCTCAGACTCCCATCTCCCTATCTTGCGCACTCGAGTCTGCAATCCAATCCACACCCGCCGCTCCGTTACCCGGCCCGCCACCGATGCAGGGAAGAATGTGCGCAAATTGACGCGAGTTTATCCCCACAGCTCTTCACAAACAGCGCGTGCAAAAACCGCGGTTCTGAATTGGAACCGAACTCAGGAAACTGCCATCTGAGTGCCCAAGCAGGGGGCGGCGCCCCCTCACGCGCATCCTACTATATTCGTCAAAAACACATAAACCGGGCCGATCTCTGACCGCGCCATCAACTGCCCCAAACGACAATCTTACACACTTACCCCCCTGTTCCAGTCCTCTGGACCGCACTCTATCCAGCGATCGCAAAACTTCTCTGCCGTACCGCTGTACGTCTGAGACTAATTAGCACCCCCATTATCACTTTTCTTACTGGGAGGGAAACCAGCTCGCTAACAACGTAGCGACCACAAAAAAGGCCAATGATAAAGGCAAGCCTAAAGAGACTGATCTCAAACATCATTGAAAAACAGACTCCCTGACACGCCCTGTCCCCCAGTCTTTCATAAGCCTAAACACACACCGGGCCAGCCGCTGATCAGCCTTACGCTTACCTCTTCCGCAAACCTTCAAGCGCTGAGCAACAATAAAATCCTTTGTTACGTCCCGACATCCCCCCCGTGATTTAAATCCAAAAGCCAAAGCCGACAATCATGCGTTGATATCCTAGGATAGGACCAACCTTCTTTAACCACATGCACCACTAAGCAAAACAAAGCGCCGCCTCTACTCCCTCTCAGTAATCACCTGTGCCAAGGTTTTCTAGCCAAGGGGGGCGCGCTTTTTCCCCACAGAGCCCATGATGCCGAGTATGGAAACAAGTCCCGTACTTAGGACGACCTGAACAAGCAAGTGTGCGGCATCCAAATCACGGTCCATAACTCCTTGGGCACTCCACCCCTAACTTCCGATGCATCCCGGCGCCAGCTCCGGCAAGCGCTCCAGGCTGCGTAACGAGATAATGCGTCAGCCAGGTTGTTTTCTACTTCCGGAAATGCTTCGCACCACACACTCCCATACGGTTCAGTTCCAAGCATCGCAGAACAATATGTCGCAGCAAACATAGGACAGGCTGGGGAGGACAGTCGACAAGGTGTTTATCGCTTGTGACGAACCGAGGTTGTCGCCAGTGGAATGCGAATTCTACTTATTCTGTGAAACGCTCCCCCCAGATCTCAAAAGGCCAATAAATAGGGAACAGTTCCGAGAAGAGCCAGATTTTACAATAAACCCAGCTTCCACCATTCGCAGGCCAAAGGGCGCCGCAACACCAGTTCCATTGACAGTACGCCCCAAAGCCACACTTCCCGCCCGCTTTTCCGTAAAAAAATACGATGTCGTGTGTGTTGCAACACATAGATTATGTCCAATATAATGGATATTCCAGGCTTTATATTTCTCTAAAAGAATGCCTTCGCTCCACACCACTCAATCTATCCCTCATCCCTGCCGACAATCGAATAAAATGATTGTGGGGCCATCGAACCCCGCCTCGATTGCCGGCCAACCCGTTTTTTTTTCGGTTCTTTTTATTTTCTTTGTGCGCTAATCACCCTTCCCTCTGGGCATAATGCGGCAGGCAAAATTCAAATTTTCCCACAGGGACTGTAAGTCCCTATCAAAGTTACTTTCCTCGCCGCCAACAACTCCTTTCAACTTCTCTCCTGTCGCACGCCTAACCAACCTTGTCCTCTGGTAGACTACATTCCATTTTTTAAAACGGAATCAATGTGAATACATACCCAGAAGTGATCGATACGTGGTCGGCCCTTCTGTTTCTCTTCGCCAGCGGGACTCGAAATTGAATTCGTCACTCATTGGCATTGATCGCCTCAACAGCGACCAGCAAACCCTTAGTCGCTGGGCAATTGCAAAAGGAAGTCATCTAAAACTAAGCAAATAACAGACGACAACCCCGAATCATCCCGCACCACCCATTCCAAGAAGGAACTGAATGCTCAAAATATAAAGCGATATGAACACCCACCATGGCAAACACAATATCCTATGAAAAACGTACTCCCTCCCAAAAACAGCAACAATCATAATATATCTGGTATGACACTCGGCATACACAAACGAAGCGGATTCAATATCCGTCTTGCCATAAAGGCCCCCCGACCGTGATACCTGAATCCATACGAAGTGCCGCGTCGAAACTGACATGTAAACACCGGAAACATAATTCCGGGTCGATACATCATTCACCGAAAGACCTTCAGAAATGATAAATGATGAATTAACCTAAATTTATTATGCTCCTTCTTCGGAACAAGACCCCTAACGGGGAGGAACTCACCAAGTTTTTTTTCAATGGCTTGATCCCAAATGAGGCCCGCCATTCCCTAAGGTACTTCCTTCGCCAAATTTTTTTGCTATACACCCGGGTGTTGTAAGGCCGACGCTTAGGTTTCTCGCGCGCGCTCAAAGGGGACCTCGTGAGGATTTGGTGGCCGGGACATCACGAAAACCAGTCCCTAACCCTTCACGTAACCCACACACGCACTGCCTTTTCGCTCGCACGGTGTGTGTGTGTGTGCGTATGGATACGGCCCCATCGCAGGAGAATGCTCACCGGGCTCGGTTCATTCCCTTGCGCACAGGACCAACCCTTGTGTGCAGCTTCACTCTGCGCCAAGCACACGCTGCGCCGGGCCCCGCCCTCCCCCCACCTGCCACCCACCCCCCCCAGCGCCCCCGGCGCTGCAACCTGCGCATACGTGCTTGAACTAGCAATTTGTCCCAAACTGCACTGGTTCTCATTAAATTGCCAGCAGGATCCCGGCCTTGAATCCCCCTTGCGGAATTCTCGGCTGACTTCCTGGTCAGACGTCTACCTTGTGGCTAAAGCCCACGGGGGTCCACCCATGAAAAGGGCTTGCGTACGGGTCGGGGCCATAAACTCTCAGCCAACAAACCGATGTCCTAGTGGTCCCATGGGATTGAACGGGCTGCACCGCTTCCTATGACCGAAACTGATCTCATACCGTAGCCATTTTTTTTTGGTTTTGCCCCCCATAAACCGTTATTGTGCTACTCAGCCTATCTTTTTTTTTATTGTTTTTAAATGAAATCAAGATACAAAAAAGACGCGGTGCCGAACAATGCCTCGGGACTTTCAGCCGCCCACCCCATAAGCCTTCTCTCTCTCTTCTTTTTTACTTTCTTCTGCGTTTTCCCTATTGGCACAATTTAATTTTTCAGAGGAAGAGAGAAAATTTCGACATATTCATCTCTGCCTAATTATTTCTCTTACCTCCTTTTTTAACATGAGAACCAAAAGAGAGAGATATGTGCGCTACAGTGTGTGTGTCATTCTGCTCCTTTCCATTTCACTGAGTCGTCCACCTCACCCTGTACCCTCTGTATCCTGTACGGTCTCTGAACCAGATACAGTCACCCCAACTTCCTTAGCAGTTCCCTCCCCATCCCAGTTCGTAAGATCCCTCGTCCCCAACGTAGGCCAACCGGCCCCGTCGAGTTACCCGCCATGACTCCAGTCTGACAATGGGGACTGTCTGACATCCTGACCCTGTATACCAGGGAACGAAGACAAAAAATCCGTAAACTACCAGACTAAATCCTGCCTCGTCCTGCCGATCCCACCGCCGGACGGAGACTAAGCCCGACGCCAACCTCTGCGCACATGCCACTCCGGCGGTGGACGGAGACAAACATAGAAGGAGACTCACAGGCTGCACGGGAGCTGTGATCCGCCAGCTGCGCTGCCCGATCCTGAAGATGCCTCTTGTCACGGTGCTGTTGTCTCTCTCGCCCTCAACGGATCTTGCGCTGAACGCTCCCGGGACACCATGTATTTCTGGATCGGATCCTTCCTGTTTTCTCCTCGTCGGAGGACTCGCCGAGTGGTGTAGTGGGTCCCCATAACGCACCTAGGCACCAGACCCTCCAGGTTTCCGGACAGTCCGCCAAGCTTCAAGACCTGAGTACTGTTGTCCTCAGGCCTGCATCAGCCTCATCCTCTTTCTACCGGGAAATCCGGTCACGCCCCCTTGGCGGGCCCCCCGAGCTGACTCATCACCAGGGGCACCCGTCGCAAGACCGCGGGAATCACGCGACTGGAGCCATCGTGTGCGCCACCCCCGGGCTGGGATGGCACACACGACGCTCATCAGGCCCGACTCGCCATGGTTGGATTCCTCCAAGGCCCGAGCCTGCGCTCACGATCCGCGAATGGAACCACGGACCCGTGCCGGCACACCCGACCCGGAGGGTCCCCGGAGGGGCTCCTGCGGCCCGAACGCAAGATCCCTCGGTGTTCAGCTCTGGCTCTGGCCGCTGGCGGGCCGAGTACTGCGCCATGACATTGGCCTCTGAATTCGTGGCCATAACAAGGAGGACGCGGACGACCCGACTGCGGGCCGTGTCCCCCCTCCCAGCGCGCCCCGTACTGCTCCGCCAGCCAGGTGGGCCTAGCGCTCTCCCAGATGCCTGGCTTCAGACTGCCGCATTAAGGGCCTTCCCTATCTTGGCTGGGCCACAGACGATTATGGCACTCAAAAACACTATACATATTCTGTCACAGGAGCAGCCACGCGCGTCAGCCTACCACTTGCCGTTCTCTGCTGAGCCGCGCGTCGGCTCCGCCGCAGCGCTGTAATAGAGGGGCTACCGGCAGGTCTCGCTTTATATGCCGGCCCCCCTTCTCTGCGTCGGTCGCCCGCTAGGCCTTCCCGGCCCCAATGACTCTCGCACCGCCCAAACGGTGGCGCGCCGGGTCATGCGGGGCCTCCCCTCCCCAGGGATGGGCCCCATGTCGGCCCCATTCTGATACATCCTCAGAAGAGAGGCAAAAAGCACGGGGCAGTAGCATAAGGAGACATGTACAACTCATTCACCAGTAGAGTATGGTGCTGCCCCTAAAATAAACCTCACTGGTGGCGCCCCTGGAATCAACTCCACACTTTGTATGCTGACATTACCATTCAGAGCAGTCCACACTGGGCTGTGACACTCATACACGAGCTGTTGGCTCTTTAAAGGTGACACACTATCATTCAGACCAGTTCCATACTGCATATATAGGACTCCTACCACCAGTTGGTGGGCTTCCGCCTAGTCGAAAATATGAGTTTGGACTGGTTGCTCTTTATTTCTATGCATTTTTCACTCCTGCTATTACTTCTTGTGATTGGTCACAACTACATTGCTGTGTTATGTATGATTTGCAGTCCATGAAATTGTGCTTCACGGAGGTACTGTTTCATCGAGTACAGAATTAATTAACAAAGAAGCCATGTACTAAATCAGTTTGCAATGCCAAGATTTTGCACTACAGGTACCGCACACCCATTTTACGAGTGGAAACACCAGTGACATTTTTTCTAATGCTTATAACATAGGTTTACATATGGTCTGCTGCACAAGATAAAACATTCATCACCACCTCACAGGACTAGTGTGACTCGAGGTATGTATTTACTGCTTCACACGCACTCAGACTGTTTCATCTCATGCTTTCTATTCGAGCTTTCTGTCCATCTGATTTCTTACGTTTTCCTTGAAGTAAAATGAAAAGCAGGCTCGCTTGTGCGATTAATATATAAAAGGAAACTCTCGTTCATGACATGGAATGCCATAAAGCCTTTTTTTAAGGGTTTCTCCACCTAAATGATTTTTTACAACAATTCATATGGAGATGAAGCAAACAAGAAAGAGGTAGTTTACTGAGCAATGCCAACTGCTCAGAGGCAATTTCACACTTGACTTGTAGACCTAATGCTGTTAAAGGATGTGTTAGGGGGACTCTACACACTAGGAACTTGCAAAAACCCCATATAGGCACCTGTGTGGTATCCTCTTAAACGGGGTTGTCTCACTACATTCATTCACATCTTACTCAGTTCTGTTTTCTTTGTTTCTTTTTGAATTCAGCGGCGTTGTTTATGGCTATAGACTAGCTAAAGCGACTAAGGAGATGATGCGAGCCCATACTCAAAGATGGGGATATTTAGGAATAGGTAGGACACTGTACCATGTTAATGGACATATCATGCAAAAGTACTTGTTTTCCTGACGTAACTTATAAAAAAAGCAATCCTTGTACGTGAGACAACTCCTCTTTAATGTATTTGACAGTTACATGCGGGACTGAGAAAATAAGTGGTACTTTGTTGTAGAAGGTGCCGTGTGAGATGTGGACAGTAGAAATTTTTTGTTATTACACTGAATTCTGCATCAGCCAGAATTATTATCCTTGTGTACTATGTCTGCTATTAAATAGTCAGATGTTGTTATCATAGACAGTCATTGTAGGTGAGGACAACTGGTGAGAGTTGCTTATTTGACTTGGACTCTTTGGGACGAGTCTAGATGTCCTACGCTTAGTCCTCCTTATTCTGTGGAGGGCTTGGCTGGGACAGTGGGATGACTCCTTCACTTGACTGGCACAACACATGTGAGCTTATCAGGTTCTACTGATGGAATATATCAACCGGTGTTTAAGAAGCGTCGTGTGTTGTAAAACCCTAACTTGGACAACCAAGATGTTCCAACCAAGATCTCACCAAAAGTAAAGGACTCGATGAGAGTCTATTCTAGGGCTCTCTTGTTACCATTGCTGAAATTAAATGGCCACAATTATTTGGCATCGGGTGGCTCTTCAAGCGAAAGGGAGTATTTTTGAGGTTGTTAATGTATGCTACTGGTGCAAGACAAGGTATTCCCCATGGATTCCCATTCCTTTTTTGTGCAGTACTCTTTGGAGTTGTTGGTTGTCACTGGTTAACTAGAATGCACACGTATAAATCCTCCCCCCCCTGTATCTCATGAATTGTGCCCTACCCCTCCACAGTATCGATTATTCCTAGCCAATATTTTGCAACTTTTCCGTGAGTCCTGAAAGAAAGAGCACTGAGTGCTTTGCACCCAGTCTGCAAAAGCAGCACCAGAAGAACATAAAGTCGAGTGTGGTGCTTGGTAAAGAGAGGACAGAGAGAGCTTGTGGACTGCCTAGGCGTAGTGTTGGCAAGATCTATGCGCCAGTCCCTGCTTCAGACCGTGGAACATGCAGTGTCCTACCTTTTTCCCCTGTCCAGCTGCCTCTGTGTAATCACCTAGTCCTGCGCCCTGACTCCGTCCTCGCTCCTGTCAGCGTCCCGTGTGGGCATGCGCCCTCCCTCTCCGAACTTCTTAAGAGTCAGTACACTAATTACTCTGCCAATGTTTTTGACCACTTGGGAATTAAGGACAATTCCTGCCCAGTGCGTGTCTTGGCTACATGCTGGTATCTTGTTTTAGATACCGATTCTCTTCAAGCGGGTTTTGGATCCCTATTTTCAGACTTCTACATGGATCCGAAATCAGATCAAAAAAAGTTGTTCTCGTGAACAACATAACCTACCCCCCCACCCACTAAAATGCTGGAATTCCAGACTGTTTTCCCCTGTACATAGTACTTTAATAAAAAATAAAAAATAAAGTGACCTGTTGTCACTACACACGAATCGTTTTTTCTTTTTCAGCTCCTTTCTGCCGCGGCGGGATCTAGGAACCGCGTTGTATAATTTGCGGCGTCTTTAGTTTTTTCGTAGTATTCACCATACAATATTTGACTCTTCTTTCAACACACTGTCTGGACAAATAGCCGTACTTCTCAGTAATCTGTATCACCAAGCCACCCAATTCATCTCAGATGTGGGGTGCACACACAATTGGCATAACGCTAGCTCACTGATGGGAGCCATAATGGCATAGTTCTATTGCATGTGACTACTTAGGTGGGCCGTTCACCACGGATGTATTTCGGCTTGCGGATTGGTGCCGTACTGCCGAGCACTGGATTTACGCTGCAGTACCGGCACCAATCCCGTTGCTTAGTAATTACGGTAATCCACCGTTATCATATGAGAACAGTGGATTCTTCGCTCCCTTCAGCCGCTCGGCGGGGTGAGAGAAGTCACTTGCACATACGCGCCGTGGATTAATGCAAGTCTATGGGACCGGCGCGTGGTCCGCGACCCCGCACTTATTCAAGCCGGAATTGCGAGCGACAATCGGCTCGCATTCCGGCTTGAATAGCCATAGTGAACCGGGGCTTAGACTGCTTGGATTGGTTACAATCAGACTCGGACAAGCAAGGTATTCTATGCCCTAAGCCCAAATATAGTACTTATAGTGCCCCCCAATGGAAAAATTCCGCCCACTCTCCCATACTTTCTTGAACCCCCCTTTTTTGTCTGGATAAGTGCGATCTTGAGCCCTACCTGCTGCCAACCATTTTTTTTTTTTCATCATGCCTGGTTCACACGTACTCTCACATGGTAGTCTGGTGCTCAGAGCCTTCTACACATGATAATCACTAGGCCAATTTGAGGATCAAGAGTAGCAGGTTATTCGTTTTATCATGATCTGCTTTTCTAGTTTTAATTTTAAGTTGAACAACCCCTATAAGGAAATCTTTTATTGTGTTTTATAAATCAGCTAGTGTTCCATTTAATCCACTTTCTGGACCATTGAATTCCCACAACCTCATTTACATTAAGAGCATCAGTAAAATGTTCATGGACAGATGCACAATGTTTAACTTGGTTCCTTTGTGAATAGCTTTTCAGGGACAGTTAATTAGTTTTGAGTTTGGAAAGAAAAAAAACGATGTTTCTGCGCCGTGGAAAAACCTGTTCACACACAGCCTCTGTCAGAGAAACGCGGCGACTATGCGGTCTGTTGTCATCTTTGTGATTTTAAGACCACTGAGTAGCCCCGTAACATCTGCGGCAGGGCAAACCGAAGGATGGATTTCAAACAATGCGTAATTTTATTCATTCATTTTATATAGCGCTGACTATTCTGCAGCACTGTACAGTTTCCTATCACCCATGAGATCATTCTGTCCCTCTTCACAAATTATTAGCCCCACAGCATGGTGTCGATTACACTAATTTCACTTTTTAATTACTTTATTTAAAAGGTGATTTCACACAGAGGATTTTTTGGTGGCTTTTTTATGCATTTTTAGAAGCGTTGTTTTGTGCAGAAAGGCACAGCAATTAATGCTATACATTTCTGCACAAAAAATGCATCCAAAATGTATCAAAAAATTATCAAAAAATCCTCCGTGTGAAAGCACCCTACAAGGACAACAAAAGAACGGAAAAAGCTTCATTCTGTCGAGAAACAATTTACTATCGACAATGCAATGTAATTTTATTACAAACCAAAAATTGTAAAGTAAACACCCATAGGGTGCTTTCACATAGAGCATTTTTTGGTGCATTTTTAGTGCGTTCTTTGTGCAGAAATGTACAGCATCAATTGCTGTGGCCTTTGCATGCACAAAAAAAAGCATCAAAACTAATCCGCGAGGCGGAGAGAGAAGTGACATGCTCTCATTTTTACGGCGCTTGGTACGCGCCGTAGACATTGACAGTCTATGGGGCCGGCCTGCCACACGGCTGCCTGGGCGTAATTGCGGCTGGCGAAATCACCCGCCCCGCACAATTACGCCGGCAAATAAGCCGTCGCGTGAACCAGGGTTGTCCGTAATTGCACTAATCCATAGTTACATAGTTACTTAGTTAGTACGGTTGGAAAAAGACACGGTCCATCAAGTTCAACCGAAGGGTGGGGGAAATGGGTGAAGGTGAGAGAGGGACAAGGCACATTTATGTCAGCACTTCACCACATGCGTTAAGTAACTTGAGACCACACAAGGCATGAACCAATCTTCTCAGTGTAGTACTATATCCTCTGACCCCTGACCTCCACATGCAGGAGCAGAGGTATTTTACATGACTACGTACGCACTTCATATTCTTTTGTTCAGGTAGTATCTAAGCCTTTCTTGCAAAATCTCTGACAGTTTCCGCCGTGACCGGCTACTTCAGGGTAGGCTACTTCCACAGATTCACAGTTCTTACAGTGAAGAACGTCTTCTCCTACTGGAGATTGAGAATCCTTTTTTCTCACGCTCGAAAGTGCCATGTCCTCTCTGTCTTTCTGAGGGCGGCTTCACTTGAAATAATTTCTCCCCATACTTTTTTTGTAGGGGACCATTTATATATTTATATAAATTATCTTGTCCCAGAAGCCGTCCCTTTTCTCAAGACTAAATAAGCTTCAATTCTACTACACCTCTCCTCATAACTAAGTATGCCTCCATTCCCCTGTATAAGTTTGATTGCTCGTCTTTATCTCTCTCTATAGCTACATTCACATCTCTTCTATAAACTCGGGGCCGACAGAACACTTTGATGAACAGCATATTCTAAGTCGAGACCGCAACCAATGCTTTGTACAGCAGTAGAATTACATCCTTGTCCCTGCGGAGCGCACATGCCTCTTTCTAATACACGATATCACTGCAGGGTAAGGACTACAAACTCTCTAATCTCAAATATAACCTTCCCTTCATTAGATCCTTATAAAATTAATAAACACTTAAAATCTTCCTAAGCAGCATACATCACCGTTCGTCGAATACACACAATAGGTGGTGTAGATCACTGTCCCTCCAAACACCTATACTAAACCTAAATATTGGTAGGGTCTGTCGTCCCGAAAAGGTCGGCCCCCCCCACACTAGACCTACCTATTTATTCTTCATGTCCCTAATAGGTTTTGATAGACATTAATTACATACATGAGAACCACAAAGTGTATGCCACAAGTATCATCAAAAGAACTAAACCAAATTTCAGATAGATATATTCCACATAACAAAGAAACCACAGGTGTATGTCAACTAGGGTCCTCAATAAAAGGGACTAGACCACACCCCCCCCCCCCCCCCCCCCCCCCCACCACCCCCCCCCGCCCCCCCCCCCCCCCCCCCCACAGCACACCACCACTGAAAGAAGCAAAAAAATATATATATCTCTTAGGTCAAATGACAATAGATATATATCAAAGCTAAATACGACCATAGATTGATGTAGATTGAATTCTCAGAAATTCCTAAATTTACCAATAGGAACTATAAACTTAGGTCAGGTAATGTAATTCATACATCATAGATAGATACGACTTAGTTGCTTTTCTCAAAATACCTATTTTCCAGACGCGTTTCCACCTGTTCCTCATTTCTCAGGGTTCATCAGGGGAGTATATAGGCTGACCATGATCACATAGAAAGAGCACAGCGGCAATTAAAGCTGCCTAGATACTTAAGATGACAACCGCTGTTGTGTGCTTCTTCTATTTATAATCCGACCGGGCCTCACATGTCGTAAGCGCGCCAAATCACTCGGCGTCCTCGCCAGTGTCCCTGCGCATGCGTCCGCATCATAGCAGGTAAGCCTAGATACGCGATTTACTATTCTGACGGTACATGCGCAGTTACCATGTTCATTCTGAAGTGAATACGGCACACTGCGCATGCGCCGAACTCAGTATGGTTACCGCCGTCATAGTTATCTCCGGTCCACCGCCGTAGCGACTACCTCGCCGTTAGAATAATTGCACCCCGGTTCATCTCTTAGGGGATTGTTAAAGACTTAATAACTTGACCAACCACCTCCAGCGAAATGGGTATTAGACCTGATATACACATTGTATTATAGCCCAAATAGTTTATCAATATTATAAGTCCCAAATATTAATCTTTCTTGGATCCATTCTTCCTACTGTTATAGTCTCAACTTTAGGGGACATAAGTATCAGATAGCATACTAAAAATTAGAGTAGCCAAAAAACCCCTAGCACTTATATATGTTATGGCAAGCCATATGCCAAGAGGACACAAAAACAGAGTCATTAGATATCAGTAATTAATATGATAGAGAAAAACAATTTTCAATCATGTAAACAGGATTCCATCGACACATCACTGTCAGATGTCTTCCCCAAATTTATAATCTGGAAAAAAGCGGACTCCCGTGTGGGTGCAGGAAAATCATTAAAACAGCCAAAATACAGCATCCTCATTCAGACTTCTTGGTTGCATTGATTTATGATCGATATATCCATTCAGTTTCTTTACGACAAATTGTATGTTTATCCCCAAAAAAAAATATTTCCCCCTTTTCTGGAAGTTACTTGTATTTTTCTTTAATACACAAGAATGTAATACCGTAGTTTCCCAGCGTGTCCTGCCAGACCATGTCTCGACTAAGGGGATATTCTTACTCATGCCTAAACTGTCTCCCATAGTTTCTCCAATAGAAACCTTAATTGGTCTTAGGGTCCTCCCCACTACTGCTTACCACATCGCGCAATTGCAAGAGGTACACCACCCATGACTTCGACAGTTCATAAACTCCATGATATACAAAAGCATTTTCCGAGGTCACATTGCACTCTCTAAGTTTTAGTTTGATCAAACATTTTGCAATAGATACGCTTCCCACACCTATACATACCCAGGGGTTTCCGATCCAGCCATTGTGCTTCTGATACTAATGCACAAAATGACTTGTGAACTAATTATCCCTTAGGGATCTTCCCATCCTATATGTCACTCGTGGTCTTCGAGATAGACAGTCAGATAGATCTGAGTCAGATTTTAAATGCCCAGTGTTTTACGTAGGATCTTCATGTATCTCTCTGTTCTCTGATCATCGAACGGTCGGTACCTATAATCGAAAATTCATTGGACCCTTATCATTGAGAGACGTAAGAACATGGGAATCAGTAGAGTATTTCTATCTTTTTTCCAACAAAGCGTTCTTAAATGCTGTTTGTCAAGTTGGGAGGGCGGTATCTCAAGAAATCTATCCCTATAGATCTCTGCTTGTTCGTTAAAATCTCAACTTAGAGCAATTTCTACGATCCTAAGGTACTGGGCCTTTTAGGGTATTCCTTTCTTAAGCATTGGTCAGGATGAATCGTGACTCCAACGCTCAAGTAGACTATTGTTGATGTTTCCTTTCTGTGGGTTCCTGTGTATTGCTATAAATGCCCATGCCATCTTTATAGATATTTAAATCCAAGAAGGCTAATCAGTATGAGTTTGTTCTCAGATGTAAATTTGTGACCAATACTCAATTGATGTTTAAGTACTTCAATGAACTCCTTAAACGACGGCCTTCGTGCCCCTGCCACAGACAGAAGACGTCATATATATATATTCCCATACAGGATGTTATGGTGATGTAATCCATTTCCTCTTCCGAACACCAGGTCCGCTCCACCGCCCAGGCAAAAAATTTGCATTCGTGCGAGAGCACAAGGCCCTGGCTTCCCCATGCAGTGCCCCTGAGCTGGGATGGTTACAGACCCTGGCACTCCGAAGAGGAAATCAGTTCGTGAGTTTAAGTGTATTGAGGTGTTTCAAGAACCACCCCCCCCTCCACCCCTCCCCCACAAGTTCATTGTGACTTTTCATACTGTCTCCATTTGTCCTGAGAAAAAACTCACCGCGTGTAGGCCCCAGTGGTGTGAATGCTACGTACCATAGTCAATTGCTTCCAACCATACACTGAGGCCAACAGGACATCCCCATCAGTCATGGATACCCTTCAAAGTTTTTGTAGAAGGTCTGATGTATCTCTCATGTTACGATGGGCCATGTGTCACAAAAACATTCCTCAGAACCTTGTAAATATAGATCACCAATGTTTCTGTGTAAGTGACTGGATCCCTGTCACTAGTGGGCGGTCTATTTATTGGAAATAGTCTCCATTATGTATTTTTCGGTAGGAGTAAAAACGTGCCAATTGGTGGGTTTTTTTAGGTACAGTAGGACCTGCTTCATCACCAGACGGAGATTTCACAATCCTTGTGCCCCCTTGAATTACTATCAATTCTCTTATTCCTCCAAAAATTCCTCAGTCGTGGTCATTCCTCAAATGCAAGCCCTCCTTATCTTTAGAAGTCGACTACACATAAGAGCATTTTTGTCGTGAGATCCATTACTACAGTGTTCCCCCTTAATCCGAGGGTTTAATTACAAATCCTAGGGTCCAGATTTCTAATTCTCTTAGGGGCCAAAATTTTTTTTTTAGAGATTGAAAGAATAAATCCATATTTTATTTCTTACCTTTCAAATGGGCTTTAAATTAAACCCTTGGGTTTCCTGATTTCCCTTTAGTGAAGTTGTTTCCCGTGACTTTTTAAAACACGGCCCAAAATCTTTCTTGCCTAAGGGCAGCTGATTTAAAATTTAAAAGTAAATTTTGTAGGGCTATGGTTTTTACAAGAACCCCCCAGATTTTCTCCAAAAAGTGATTCTCCCAAATTTTTCTCCCCCCAGGACATATGATGCCCTTTTGTTTTTTTCCCCCCAAAATGCAGAACCCCCCCCCAAATTTTTCCACATTGAAACCCCCTTTGCCCAAATGGGGCCCCGCCCCTCAGTGGGGTCCGGGGGTTGAATTTTTTAAACATCTTATAGATTGCCCCACCCTGCCCTAGCCCTTTGGGGTTTATCCGCAAAAAAAAGAAACCGGGGCTTTTTAAACCCTTCCAACTATTTTTAAAAAATTTCATTAAATAAAAAGAGGACCCCCCAAAATGAGCCTGGGGGCCCCACTCCCCACCGGGGGGCCATTTTAGGTAGGAGTTTATTTACCACCACTTCTTTGGGGAAAAGATTTTAGCCGGCCCGTTTTTGATCCAAAATTTCCCAAATTTACTCTAACCCCAAAGGATTCTAGTTTACCCAAAAAAACGCTTTTTGGGGACAGTGTCAAATGCCTTTTCAAAATCTTTAAAAAAACAAATATCCACAGTGCCCCGCTATCCAGACTTCTACTCAACCCCTTTTATAAAAAGAAAAAGATTGGTCTGACAGCTTCTGTCCTTAATAAATCCATGTGGCAATCCTTTTTTTAAAATTGTTTTTTTGTCAAAATACTCCTCTTATTAAGGGCCCTTAGGGGCCCCCAAAAAATTTTTCCCCCAAAAAAGATGTTTAAAATTTTTGGTTATAATTTCCTGGGGGAAAAACTTTTGGAAAACCTTTTTTTAAGGGTGGAACTTCATTTTCCTTGGCCAAATCTTCCCCCGGGACTTTTACCAGTCACCAGGAATCTCTAAATTTTTTGTACAGGGGAAAAGAGATAACCGAAACTGAGCTCTTTTTAAAAACTCCCTTTGGGGAATGCCCTCAGGGGCCCGG